>JAEIFV010000751.1:0-151709 GCA_018904265.1 Lordiphosa collinella
AGTATAGATGAAAGACTATTTGTTCAAAGACATTTTGAACAAGTGCAACTATTAACTTGAGTTGAACACAAGCGCAGAGACCATCTAAAAATAGATTAAGATAACGAACTCCCAAACGGGAGAGCTAAAATTGTAACACAAGTTTACAATTAATTAATAATTTTTTCATCCTCGACAAATTTATGTCATTTCTTGTGAGATATCACGCACTGAATCTGAATGTGGAGTTAAAAATTTTTTTAAGTAGAACAGATTTCGGGATAGACGCAAATGATCGTTTTTTGGCATTTTTAAAAAAGATGTTCACACTTAATTACAAATATCTCAATTATGAAGCAACTTATGAATAAGTTTTATATACCAAATTAAAGCTAATAAAATTACAATAGGCAACGATGTCCAGTATATTAAAGGGTTGGTAGTGATCTTATATGATTTTCGTGCGCTAAGCAAGACTGCGTTTTCAGAAATTGTCCATCACTTCGAGATTTTTAGTAATTTGAGCTTAAAATTGCTTAAAGTGCCTATTCTGACACTTTTTAGGAGCGTTTTTCGAGGAGTCCATTCAATTGTTTGGACTCTCTTTGATACTATCGGAAAGTTCCACTCCTTAGCTTTAAAATGAACTATCCCAAGCAATTCTGCGATTTTTATCAATGGAGATATACCTCTTTTAGTACTTGTGTAAGAATCCAAAAATATCCTTTTTATTGCTGGTGCCCCAAAGTATGCAATGGGTGGTAGAGACTCTAATATGATTTCGTTTCCTAAAAACAGTAAAGAAGGCTGGTCATTTGTAATGAACCAGCAACAAAATACTAAAAGAACCTCAAGGAGTGCAACAAGGATATACTAAACGCATGTTTTTTTTGTGCAAATGGGACAGTCGGGCACGCCACGAGCATTACGTTCAAAAAGAATGGCCGGAACGAACGAATTACATAGTTGGTCAAGAAAATGTAAAATTCGAGCCACTTGTGAGTAATGGGCAAAATATACTGCCACCCCTTAATATAAGACTGGGTTTGTTTAAAAATTTTGTGAAGGCTTTACGAAAAGACGGAGATGCATTTGCATATTTGAAAAGTGTCTGTTGCACCGCCAATTACAATACTTTTGGAGAACTCCAAATTCAATTTAATGTTGTCCAAGGATAATGAGGACGCATGGAATTCGTTCCGTCGTGTCAAACTTTTCTTTTTTTATTCACGCGAACCAAGGCTTGAACCAAAACCTTGGGTTAAGGGGTTCCAGGAAGCGGTCCGCGAACCGAACCATGGACTCACCAATCGGTTCAAACCCCCGGACCGAACCCTATGCAGAAATTTAGTGGCTTGCAGCTTTGGTCTTGATGCTCTAAAGCCAAAGAAATTAAAGCAATTCCAACTCAATAATAGCCAATCCGCTTCCGTTGATTCAATCAACATGCGGTTCATTGAGTTGTCTCATTTGAAAACTGCCAAGCCTCTCGACAAGTGTCAAAAAAAATAACCAAAGTGAAATATCAAATTTAAATTACTCTTTTCCATTACAAGTGCATACTTAGTTTTAATCCCGAATTGACATTTCCATTGACTTTGGTTGCGGCAACACAAAAAAGGCCACTCATGTACAAGTAGAAACGAGCCAGCCAGCCAGTCAGTCAGCCAGCCCAGCGAGTCCATTTATGTATGCTACAATAAACGCACATCAATCACATGCCGCATACGCCATGTTGTACACCCACACACACACACACACTCGGACTGTGTCCATTGCCTCCCTCCCTCCCTCCATTCAGAACATGGTAAGTGCTTGTTTTTGTCTGATTTTTTGTGTTTTCTTTTTTTGTGTTGTGAGTTTTGTTGGTTTTCTTGATGTTTTCCCTTCTTAAGTGTTTTTCTTCGCTCATCAAAAGCCGTTTATTATGATACGCTTCACTTTTGTTGCTCCCTCACACACACACACAAAATTAAATTAAATCCGCAATTTATTATTTTATGCTTTTTCGTTTTATTTCATTTCGTTTCTCTTTTTTTTTTGTTGTGGGTTTTGTCTGCTTTTCGTTTTGCGCTCAAGTAAAATGTTACCAAAATAGCCACAGTCTAGCTGAGGCTTAATTAGCCACAGGACCAGCGCCCCAGCGATTTAAGACCCCGTGAAATGCTGCCTAATTGAAATAAATCGATCAATTCCGCCAAAAAAGAAACGCAAAACAAAAAACTTTTATTGCTTATGTCAGCGCTTTGGCAAGGGCGGCGACAACCACAAATTATGAATTATGCACTCAGATATAAATAAATAACAAAATTACGAAAAATAACAAAAGAAAAACAGAAAGAAAAACAAATAATAATTCGCCACAATTTAATTTACATAATGACAGTGTCAAGCGGCACGTAAGGCGCTGCGGCACAACCACGCGCGCGCACACACACACACACACTCACACACCCAGTCACTCACTCACACTCTCTCAGGCACCCTCACAAAGCGAACAAAGAAATTAAAAAGACGCAGGCTTTGGGCCCGGACAGAAATTCACACTTTTTAATGCGATAAATTTACAAGGCAACTGGGAAATCTGCAGCCGACAGCCGTAAAGTAGGCAACGCCCGCCATCCCGTCCGCCCCACGAACTCCAACTCCGTGCATCATGGATATGGCGGATGGATGGTGGCGGTGGCTGGTGCGCCTACGTGAGGCAACAATAAAACGTTTTAAGCAAAAATCCCCATGAGGATTAGCTTGGACCGCATAAATTTGCTAGGCACAGACAAAACAAACAGAGATGAAGAAAATGGCAAAGCCAGCCAGCCAGGGGCGGACTCAACAAAATGAGGGGAAATCGGAATGAAATCACTCTTAGTGGTTTAAGCTATTTTACCTTGACTGACGAATCATTAAGTCGCAAATGTTACTAAAAAGGGACCGATTCTGAACCGTACCGAACCAAACCGCAACGAACTGCAAACTGGAACTGCTGAACCGAAACTGAGTCGGTTCATTTCTTTGACAAGCTTCCTGCAAAAATATCTGTTAACACTTATATAATTGCTCTAGTGAATCGCTCTCGTGGGTGACATGGCAAAACGCCCATTTTGATCCTAACTTTGAAATAATTTATATAACATGATACTTTTCTGGGCCTTTTGTCCGGACATATAGACATATAGCATGGGCGTAAAGTCCATATTCAAATTTAAATAACAACTAACGCTCAGTCATGAATATAGGTTAGGTTAGGTTGAGTTGGCTAGGGACAATAAATTGTCCCTTCACTTAGGCCAAGATAGGCCAATTGCGATACCATATATACTCCCTATTTAAACCACGGGGGGTTCCTCCCTGTGAAATAAGTAAAAATTTTAGTCGAGACGGAAACTCTATCTCAGATAGTTCCGAGAGGTTGAGTAGTGTTTTGAGTCTCCTTCTACTAAGTGCTGGGCAGTGGCATATACGATGCAGTAATGTTTCCTCCTCATCCTCAAACTTGCAGCTTCTACAGAAGTTATTCTGGGCAACTCCTAAGCGTGCTGCATGTCTAACGATAAGGCAGTGACCCGCTAGGGCTTCGACCAGAAGTGATATGTTTCCTCTACTTTGGCGTAAAAGGCTACTGGTACGTTTTAGGTCGAACGTGGGCCACGTGACCCTAGCTACAGCGCAAACAGGAAGGTTGTTCCATCGTTCAGTAGCTAGGCGCCAGGTTTCATTTCTTGTGATTAGTTTATATGAGGCCAAGGGCATCCCTATCGTGCTCTTTTCCGGGAGGAGCTGACTCGTTACCCTCAATGTTGCGGTGACCAGGCACCCAAATAAGGTGGATACAGAGATGCTGAGCGATCTCATTTAAGAATCTACGGCATTCCGTGAGCGTTTTGGCATTATAATTGTGAGAGTCAAGCGCCCTTAGAGCTGCTTGACTGTCTGAGTAAATGTATACATTCCTTTCTTCGATCATAAAACTTGACCAACTTAAGCTTTCCACTAGCTCAGTGGAAAAAATCTTGCGGTCAGGGCGTGAACCCAGCCAAAACTGAACTTGTACACTTCACCAGGAAGTACAAAATTCCAAACCTGATTCCTCCAAGGGTCAGTGGATTTAGCTTTGCGTTTGGTGACAACGCCAAATACTTGGGAGTCATTCTGGACAGGAAACTAGTCTGGAATGACAACATAAAATGACCGCATTAGAAAGGCATCCATAGCTCTTTTCTCATGCAAAAAGGCTATAGGCCGGAAATGGGGTTTCCCCCCGACTAAAGTACAGTAGCTTTACACAGCTGTAGTACGCCCTATTCTACTTTATGGATCACTAGTTTTGATGGCCAGCACTCGGAAAACAGTTTATCCATAACAACATGAACACGGAAGCGGTTAACACCCTATTTCATCTCGTACCACTAGACTTAGTAGCGAGACAGATGGCTGTCATAACAGCCTTGAGACTACGAGAATCCGATACCTGGAACGGGGGTAATTCGGGGCACTCCACTACACTAAATAGCCACGTGAGTATACCGTTAAATACAGACTAATGTGTACCTCAAACGACGTTCGACAAATTAAACGACGCGTTGTCCAGTTTTTTTTCGGTTTGCGAGCGATGCTGCCCTGTTTTTGTAGTTGGACCATAATCTTCAACACCAGTGTTTCCCAGCCATGCCCCGGGGGACCGAACACACTCGGAAATTCACACCGAATGCTTGACGGAGTAATGCATAAGTGAGTGTTACAGAGAGACAGGGAGCCTCTCTTCTTGGGGAACCCTGTTATGCACATACCTTCTAACTAGACTTTCAATAAGGAAATGAAATCTCTCGAAGTTCTGGGACACCGACGGATTTTTCGAGCGATTTGCAAACCAACCGAAGCCAAAATCTCAATAGATTTTCAGCACACCCCCGATTGTGACCAAATTTCGCAACAGTTTCACCTTATTGACCATAAATCCATCATCCCTTGTGCGGAGAGTGCGTACCGAAGAGAATACTGCTGCTGTATAGGCCAGTGTCAATGAATATCACCATTTTACTTAAGGACCTCGGTAAGAACTGAAGCCGGTTGACCCTTCGCAGCGTCGTTTGTTTGCTGAATGGGCCTTGGAAAAGTTAAATGAAGATCCATTTTTTTTTTATCAAAAAAGTTTCTTTAGCGACGAAACTCATTTTTGGGGTTCGTCCATAAACAGAGTTGCCGAATTTGGTCTGAAGAGCAGCCACAGACAGTTCAAGAGCTTGAAAAATTCAACGACAACGTTGGATCGTACTTTTTTCAAAAATAATGAAAATCGTAACGTTGTAGTCAATGGATATGCTTCCGATTCACATTCCAAAGTAACACATTACCCTTCAACAGTGCCAATCAGTTGATTCTGTACTCTTATCATAGGTGGAACTAAAAGAATCAGTTAGCAAATTATATTAATCAATGAAATTTACAAGAATTTTTAACGGTTTCTGTCACATAATCTAACATATTACAAGATTATGTGAACGTACGAGGGTTACCGATGAGCAGAAAATCGAAGAATTGAACTTGGTTGATATGTGGTTTCAACAAGACGGCGCCACACGGCATGCGAAACCATGGACTAATTGAGAGACGAGTCTGGTGAGCAATTAATCTCATGGACCAGTCCATTGACCGCCAAGATCATGTGATTTGACCCCACTAGACAATTTGTTGTGGGTCTACGTGAAGTCTCTCGTGTACTGGGACAAATAGTTTGCGAGCAAACATGAGCCAAGTAGCGTTTTGTGCACCAATTTTTTTAGCTTTAGGCGCCTTTTAGTTAGTCTTAAGTATACCATTTTCACAGCCCCCTTTTTGGGCCTCGATCTGCCCGCATGCCGCTTCTGTACGGCAGGCTTGATTGCTGGCCTTAAAGTTGGCTCGGAAATTGAAGACAATGGTCTGCGAATTGACAGATTTTTATGACTTCACCCATGCACAGGTAACGACTCCTCCATTTGGCCATCTCATTTGCATAGGTAGAGCAGGTGAAAGCAACTGGACGTGTATTTTGTTATTGTTTGTTTGTTTTTTTTTTCTTCTGCGAGCTGACAGTTAAATAAAAGCCATAAAAATTCGTAAAAGCTGCTGCTTTACTTTCATTATACACAAACTCCGCTTGTTGTCCTTTATGCCAGTTGATCTATGCGAAGGGGTGGGGGTTGGTGGCGGCGCGCGGCGGTGCTGCGGCTGCTTTGCATACTTTTAGGGGCACTCAAAGACCGCCTGTTTGGTGAGGCCGGCTTTTTAAATTGAATTATGCACTTAATGGCGGCCAGCCTGGAAAATAACCACATTCTCCCCTTATACCTTTCTATATTTAGCCAAAGCTTCTTTGCCGCCCGCTCCTCCCCTGTCAATATCAATTATTTGGCTTACTTGGCGGATAGAACGAAGGCAGAAATTGGTTCGGTCTAATCTACATGCCGACAGCTTTATTTGCACAAAACGCGCTCGGCGGGCAGCCAAGCGGAACTGTCACAGCAATCCCCCAGCCCACAAATCCGCTTTTGCATTGCCCGGCAGCCCGAAAGTATGCAGCAAGATTTGCGCTGCTGCTGCTCAATCATCATTAAAAAAGCAAAGAAGGAACGAACCACAACAACGACGACGGCGAGGACGACAAGGACAACGTCCAGGAGAGTCTCTTTAACATTTCCCTTTTGAGGCGAGTCACTCAAGCGCCACAAAGTGCTTCCTTTGGCCAAGTCTAAGACTTTGGCCTGTTGCGCCAAATCCAAATTGCAATGTCGCCTCGTCGTTGTCCCTTCCGGTGTGGCGACAACGGTGACTGTAGGCAAATCGTATTGGGGCCACTGGGCAGCGATTGTGAGGCAGCCGGGCGACGCGACGCGGCGTTCCTGGCGACCAGCTGTGAGCCAACTTTGTTGAGCAATTATTTTTAGCGCAGAAGCAGAGAGTTTTCGTTTTGTTTTTCTTCTACTTCTGGTTCTCGTTCTTGTTGTTGTTGTTGTTGTTGCTGTATTCCTTTTATATAAACGAGTGCAAATACGTTTTTAAGTGCTTGTATGTTGTGGCTCGGCTGGTTCCTGCTATTGACAGTTGGCGGCCTTTGAAGTGGCAAAATATTTGACAGGGAAAATGAACTTTTCCTATCCTAAAGGAAGGGGCGGGGACGGGGGAAAGGGGCCTTGGATTAGATAATTGTTTTGTGGCTTCTTTGGGGTAATTCTGATTGAGCTAGAATCTAGCCAAAACAAGCGAGTAGACTGGCAAAACTAACGAGTACTTCTGCAGCGAGCTTATATAAGCAACAAGTTGAAAAACTATTCAGCAAAAAAATGGGCAAAAAGGTAGTTTAACTAAGTAACGAATAAGTTGAGAAAGCATCTAACTGAAAAAAGTCACACGAATAGATACAGGATTTGTTCCCTCATGAAACGCGTCCGATCAACCTGAAGCCTCCTTTGTTGTGTTGTGTGCCTCTGTTTAAAGTTATGCCAATAGCATAACAAGACCTCGGGCCAGTAAAAACTGCAACATTAAGAATTAGGCTTGTTGGTCTGACAGCAACTGGAAGTGTACTGACGAAGGCTTTGTCATGGCGGCAGCCGAAACGGCCGTCTACACAGCCACAGCTACTGTTCGCGTGCATATGTATTCTCTGTTCAATTTTCTGGTTGATTATTGAGCTATAATCAAACCACGACCTTGAGCCTGCTAACATTCACTTTGACTAAAACAGGTCGTTAAACCCATATTCACATAAATATTTACTTAAAAGGTAATTAAGCAAAAATTCATTTTTAAACGAAGTAACGAGTAGGTAGTAAACGCCATAAAAAAGAATTGATAAGGTAGCTGTGTTCTGGCACTGGCAGTTTAAGTCGCGTTCTTTTGGTTGGAGCAAATGATTCTAATGTGGCTGGGTGTGGCTCAGCGGCTAGTGTGTGCGACCGCTGTGCAAGACGTCATGGGACATCTAATTCAAAAAGTTTTTTCTTTGAAAAACTTACATCAGTTACCTTCACTAGCTGTTGGCTCCAGCTTTGAAGTAACAAGCCATGAATAATCTTCTCAAACTGCCGTTTGGACTCGGCGTTAAGCTGTAGGTCCCTTTCTCTTGTGCGAAAATTAGAAGCACTTATGTTAAGAGATTGAGAGGAGCTCGGCCTTGGCCCTTTAGGCTGAGTCAAGCCAAATATTATAAATGATTCATGCTGCTTTAATGTTCGTCATCTTCTTTTTTGACTAATTTGATTAGAGTGACCGTTTCGCGGTCTCTTTGAGATTTTCAAAATAAAATCCATGCTTAGAGTTCATAAAAATCGAGGTCAATTCATTGTAAGGAATATAAAGGTTGAGTGCAATTCTAGTTACAGACTTGACTTAACAGACAAATAACTAAACTAACAAGTATATGGAATCAGCTTGTAAGTGCTGTTCAAGCGTTCAGTTCAAACGAACCCCAACTAAAGGGAAGTCAGCTCAATCAGCGCAAAAATTGCCGTTATACCTTTAAACTACTGAACAAACGACATGTAACAATCAGAAACACTCCGCAGTAGCTAAAATTTTAGTATCGTCTAAAGTCAACATCTGGGACGAATGCACAATGGCGCACAATCGCGCATTGGAAGCACTTGACCGACCAAAGACCTGCGCAATGACCCGGAATGTTTTGGAGCCGCAATGATTTTACAGTCTGGCGATTTTCGCTGAACACTGCCAGTCATTTCAAGATCGACTGCTGTCGATTGTATAAACGCTTGCCTCAAATCATCCAATCTGTGACGCTATGCGAAGAAACTTCAAATGGCAGCAAACGTGAGAGTTTCATTGCTGAACGATACATCTGCTCACGATTTTTTCAAGCAATTGCTGACGTTCGGCAATGGCTGTATTCCTGCCGACGAATCGAGGGGATTGATTTCATTTGCTCCTATGTTTTGCAATTTTGAATAGCTAAAAGGTATCTCTACATTCATTGACTGTAAGGCGGTACAAAGTTCGCCGGGCCTTCTAGTTTAATATAGTTTAAAAAGACAATTTTTTATTTGACTAACGAGTAGAAAAGCAGCGAGTAGGATCTAAGATATGTAGATCAAAGAGGCTTAATAATTTTGAACTCTAATTGTTCAAAATAATTATAATTATTTTGTAATCATACTGAAGTTCATAGTGTACAACCGAAACTAGCGAGTGATTAAGTAACGAATTAAAAAAAAAGTAATTACAAAGTGGCAAGTCCCCTTTTTAAGTTCATAGTGCAGCAATTATGTTATCAAAAGTAACGAGTTTCAAAGTAACGAGTTAAAAAAAAGGGTATTTATTACGTGCCAAGTCCTACTCTTTCATTGAATGTAAGGCAGTAAGATGTTAAAATTCATAGTGCATCAATCATGTTACAACAACTTACGAGTTCTTTGGGAACGAATCAAAAAAAAAAGACCCACTAAGTGCCAAGTCCCACTCTCTTACTAAATGTAGGATAGTAAGATTTTACAATTCAAAACCATTCTCATAGTCTGTAATATGTAATTATTATGGAAGAAGGAAGTAAAGGGTGATTTTTTAAGAGCTATAGGAAAGTTTTTCAAAAAAAAAAAAAACACATAAAATTCAGAAAAATGCATGAAATCTTTATTTGAATCGATAGTACGATCCATATAATTTACTGTTTGAAGATTATTTCATGCAAATATTGACCGTGACTGGCATACTCTTTCCAACATTTCGGCCGGTATCTCACGAATAAATGCGTTAAATCGCACGATTTAGGCGGCCAATTGACCGGTCCCGAACGTGAAATAAAATGTTCACCGATCTCTCCTCTCAATAAATCCATTTTTGCGCCTGCTGTGTGGCATGTGGCACCGTCTTGTTGAAACCACATGTCATGCAAGTCATTTTGGGCAAAAAAAAAGTTGGATATCATCTCACGGTAGCGCTCACCATTCACAGTTACGTTACGATTCGCATCATCTTTGAATGAAGTACGGTCCAATGATGCCACCAGCCCATAAACCGCACCAAACTGTGACTTTTTCTGGATGCATTGGTAGCTCTTGCAATGCTTCTGGCTGATATTCACTCGAAAATCGGCAATTCTGCTTATTTACTTACCCATTGAGCCAAAAATGAGCTTCGTCGCTGAACACAATTTTTCGGTAAAAAAGTACATCTTCGGCCAAAGTTCCGAGAGCCCATTCACCAAAAATTCTACTTTGCGGTAGGTCGTTCGGCTTCAATTCTTGCACCAGCTGTATTTTGAAAGGCTTCACACCTAAATCCTTCCGCAAAATTTTCCACGTTGTTGAGTAACAGAGGCCCAATTGCTGCGAACGGCAACGAATCGATAATTGATGGTCATCATTAACACTGGCCGATACAGCTGCGATATTTTCTTCAGTTCGCACTCTACGTAAGCGTGTTGGTGGTTTAATGTCCAACAATGTAAATTTGGTGCGAAATTTAGTCACAATAGCCCGAATAGCCGCTTCAGTGGGTCGATTAAACTGAGCATAAAATGGAAGAAGCGCGCGATGAACTTTCTTAACAGAGCACGCATTTTGATAATAAAATTCAATAATTTGCAAGCGTTGTTCGTTTGTAAGACGATTCATGGTTAAATTATAGACCAAACTGAAGATGTTTGACAGTGAAACAAAACACGAAACGTGCGTGAGCTGTTTAAACCAGTGTTGCCAAAAAGTTAATAGCTTTAACAGAGGCACACAACACACAGAGGCTTCAGGATCGACGACGTTCAGGGGACCACCTCACTCCGTCTTGAGCCTGAAATGTGTCTCCCGCTGACGAAACCGTTTGGGAATTCAACTTTGCGCGCAAAGACACAAGACAGCCATTCCCCTTTGTGTGGCATCAACCTCGAGCCTGTAAAAACTACGTTAAGAGTATAAAGGTCGTTTAAACAGTCATAAAGTGCAAAAAGTTAATAGCTAAAAAACAACCCTTTACTAAGTGCCAAGTCCCTCTCTTCTACTGAATGTAAGACAGTAAGATTATTGAATTCCAAACAACAGTCACAGTGCACTAGTGTTGGGTTGTTCATAAGTGAGTGAACAAAATTGAGTTGTTCAATTAACTAAGAAAGTGAACATGTTCTTTATTATAGTTGTTCAGTTGTTCTGTTGTTTACTTGTTCAGTTGTTCACTTATTCAGTTGTTCACTTGTTCAGTTGTTCTTGTTTACCCTCTCTTGTTCTGTGAGTTGTTCTCGTTCAGACAGAGTTGTTCATTTGATCTTGTTCACTCACTCTTGTTATGTGAGTTGTTCAGTCTGAGTTGTTCACTTGCTCTTGTTCAGCCGCTCTTGTTCTGTGAGTTGTTCAGTCAGAGTTGTTCACTTTCTCTTGTTCTGTGAGTTGTTCAGTCAGAGTTGTTCAGTGAGTTGTTCAGTGACTTGTTTACTCAGTTTGGTGACACTTCTGCTGTTATTTCTAATCATCAGAATGCCCAGGTAAAGAACTGGTGAACAATTGAAACAGCACAGATCGAACGAAACGGCCCACAATTCAAACCAACACTGAACAGCTGAACAACTGACCAAGAACAAGTGAACAACTGAACAAGAACAAGTGAACAACTGAACAAGAACAAGTGAACAACTGAACAGAACAACTGAACAAGAACAACTGAACAAGAACAACTGAACAAGTGAACAACTTGAGTGAGTAGACTCGCTTTGAAAAAAAGAACAAGTGAACATGTTCAGTGAAATGAACAACATTTACCCAACACTATAGTGCACCAATTATGACAGCAAAACTAACGAGTTCCTAAGTAACGAGTTAACTAACTAACTAACTCGTCTTCATCAGGCCAATTTGCGTTCACATTTCCTTCTCGTTCGTTCACTCTGTCACTCATTTATTATGCAGGTCCTTGAACCGTTTAGCTGCTTAGAAGCCTCGGAACTTTTGCCATTTGCCCTGACGATGCTTAATATGGTAAATAATTATAATGATTTTGCATTATCAATTATAACAGAGCAAAGGAGATGGTGAGAGAGCGGAATGGGGGCACAACACTGATTGTGCAATTGTGCGCGAAAATCTTTCCCTTTCTCTACACACACACACACACACACACACATCAAAGCAAAGGAAATTCGAACTGTCTATTAAGCCTAACAATTTCCGTTTCCGTTACGCAAAAACACAAATCGAACCAGAACAAGCGGCTGTCAAGTGCCTCCAGTGCGTGAGTGTGCGGGTGCATGAGTGCGTGAGTGTGCGAGTGTGATGTGTGTTTGACAGCTGTCAAGGTGTTGACAACGGAAATTGCCTCGGAAATTTCACAAGTGCCTAACATTTCGGTCGAGGGGGTTATTTTTTGCTCAACGGAAATTCATTGGCCACTTTTACCTTTTGGACCTTTTGGCAAATTAGCCAGCATCTCCTTTGCATTCAATTGGCGCAACGGAAATGGAAATCGGCGTCAGACTCAGACCACAAAGAAACAACCAAAGCGGCGCATTAATAAAAAAAATATTATTAAAGAGTCGTCGGAGAGTTCGGTGGGGGACCGAGGTGTGTGTGGGGGGGAGAAGGGAGGCAGCTTAATTAACTCCGGGTACCGTCTCTCGGCTATAAAGGTAAATTGAAAAAATTAATGTAAATAAACAGCCAGCCGCCGCACAAAGTAATAAAAATAAACAAGGCAATGCACAAAACTTGAAGAGCAAAACATAATTAAAGACAAGCAGAGCGCCAGGATGGGTAATGGAAGGGCCAGAGCCAGGACGCAATACAGACATTGGGCACGACCGAACGATACGATCGTAAAAAACAACTGTTATGCTTTGTTGGGGATGCTTTGTTGACCAACGAGAGGAAATGTCCCCCACAGTTTGTGGCACATGATTCAGAATCAGTTTGCATAGTTAATAAGAAGCTTAAACGAATAGAGACATTGATTTCTGGCCCCAGGCTTTAGTTGGTAAGACTAGTTAATCGTTAAATAACAAACTCCCTTTCTGTTTCTTTCCTTCAGATACTGTGTTGAGTTCGAGGTAATCAAAGCCTCTAAGGCCTGCCACAAGCTGCCGCCCTATAATCTCATGCTAGAAGGTAAGCTAAAATCTGTAACCCAAAATGTAACTGAATAACTCTGCAACGTACGCTTCCAGGTGATCGTATTACGGTGCGCTGTGATCTGGAGGCTCTCATACAGGATAGTGTGGCCAGCACAGCGAAGGCAACTAGTCAGACGACACCCACAACCACCACCACAACTATTATACAAGAGGGCGGCGGCTCCATTGAGGAGGAGAACGAAAATGGCGAGAACAACGAGGACGAGGACACCGAGCAGGAGGATGAGGATGATGCCGAGAGTGAGGATGATAACCAGAATATGCTGGATACGGGCAGCAACGAGAGCTACGAGTACCGACATCAGCGCCTCTCGCATCGCCAGCATGCGGCGACCTCGAAACGGAGTGCCTCCAAGACCATGGAGACGCCCAAACCGCCACCGCCGCCCTTGCGATATCACTGCCGTGGTGAGGGCTTGTCGGGACGTACGACGCGCTGGAGTGCTCTGGCGGCGCCGTCATGTCGCGGCAAATGGTTGCGTCTGACTGTGGGTCCGCCCAAGAAATGCAACCATGCACAGTTCATCTTTGTCTAAGCCAACCAGAAAGTGAGAGCAAAAGTGTGAGTGTGCGATGATGTTTTTTTTTTTTGGTCAAGTCAATATGTAGTACACGTAAGCAGAGCATCCCCAGCAGCCCTTCCCCATCATATCATACATATAGTATATCATATCGCTTCGCGGATCATAAACTCTCCTTGCCCCCACGTACATCAGCGAACGTATTTAAGACAAGTTTAAACTTTAAGACAAGTTAATTAAGCGGTGTTTTTTTTTTTTTTGTCAGTGATAACTTGTTGCCAGTTCTTCTGTACGACTTTTCCTTTAATTTTAAGACCAGTTTACGGCTATACTAAAGTTGTACATAGAATCATTCCGCTAGACTCCAAAACTGTAATGGCAACACAAATTTAACTCGATCAAAACGAAAACTGTCCAAAAAGTCTTTGCCCCCTAATAAGAAAGATAATTTTTAATAACAACACTAAAAATTACACAGCAAACAGATATTGAACGTATTTAAACCCAAGTAGAAATTTGTAGTATGTTTAGTCCTAGGATCTAAGATTGAAAATTGAAGAAGTCGAAGACGAAGAAAAAGATTGTGCTGCATAGAGAAAACACCTATACAATTATAGATACGTACATGAACTACTTACACCCAGATATACATGGATGTACTTACTCAGCGAAACAGCAGCTGATCAGCATGCTGCTGAACTGCTGCTGCCTCGTTTAGTTGGTACATCACAAAACCATATGAAAAACCACCCTGTAGTTCGGTTAAACTAACGATTCTCTTAAACCCCTAAACAAAGGAACTGCCACTCAGTGTAGCACTGAGGTTTTCACCAACAACAATCCATGTTGAATATTCCATTATCTTTCCCAAGCAAACTTTTAACTATTTTCTTATTTGTGGGAATCTCTAATCGATTTCTTTTACCCTCCACCTAACTCTGCAGGGTTTGTCGGAATTAGCTGAGACGATTTTAAAAAATTTATCGTTACAATTCTTTAAGAACTTTCAAAACATTCTTCTTCTGCGTCGATGCAGCGCTGCCAGCGCGATTTCCAAGCATTGAAGGCGTCACGGAAGGCATTCTCCGGAATGGCCTTGAGAGCTGCGGTGCATGCTGCTTGGATCCCCTCTGTCGTCTCAAAATGCTTGCCTTTCATCGGCCTTTTCAGGCGATGAAACAAAAAAAAAGTCCGAGTGGGCCATATCTGGGCTGTAGGGCGTCTGCGGAAGCGTTGGGATGCCGGCCTTGGTCAGTTAGCTGTTCACAAGAAAGGCGGTGTGAGCCGCAATTTCTGGTCTTCAGTGAGCACTTTTGGGACCATCTTCGCGCACACCTTGCGCATGCTCAAATGCTCCGTCACAATGTCATGAACCACAGATTTTGGTAAATTTAACATCTGGGCAATTAAACGAATACTTAGTCGACGGTCTGAGCTCAAAACTTTGCGCACACGAGTCACATTGCCGATGTTTGTCGAAGTCGAAGTTCTTCCAGCACGGTCTTCATCGGCGACCTCTTCCCGGCCCTCCAAAAAGGCCTGGTGCCAACGAAACACCCCACTTCTTGCTAAAGAAACATCTGGGTAAGTCTGCTTGATCATATCAAACGTCTCTGCCGCAGATTTACCGAGTTTCACACAGAATTTAATCGCTTATGCCCTAAGCGAATGCTGCTTTTCGGTTGCACCACTCCGAAACACTTCGGGCGAAATGCCGCCCGACTCTCAAGGCCGAGACAACGACCACCAGCGGCGCCCACGCCGAGTACGTCCCGGCCAACTTTCCGACAAACCCAAGTACGAGTTTGCTGAGATCACCCCAGCTCCCGCTGAGGCACAAACTGCTGCCGCATTCTGTTAGACAGTTGGGCATTGTTGGCTATTTAGTATGAGCCCTCGATGCTTCGAGCTCTACTGTGGTAATCTTGATTAGGGAGCCGCAAATTAAATCGAATATCATTTATCGAATCGACTTTCGATATAATTATCAATCTTCTTTAGAGGTAAATCGATATGTTTCGCGTATTTTGGTTTAGAATGTTTTATATTGAAATTTGAAAATTGGAGTAAACAGTCGTATTAGACAAAGGACCGCCTTAACGCTCGCCCAAGGTTATGGTTGCGATACTAAACTATTTGATTTGTCAATCAAAAATTTAATGGACAATCGTTCATGGTCCCCAAGGAGCTACAAATCAGCCTTATCCGGCAAATTGACCTGCTTCATTATAATAGCCGATAAATGTTCGAAAACGTACAGAAACGTACATACTTTTAGCGACTATCGTGAGAAACGAGCGGGATGATTAATTCAAAGTTATCAGAGAAACTCAAACGTCATTATCGTTGTATTAAATATTAGTTTCCTTTAAATTTACAACTATTTGCAATACATCCCAAGGAGAAGCCGACCCATCAGCAAAGCTTATAAAGTTTTTCAATCGGTAGATACCTCAGCTGGTAAAGGTGAACGGTTATGTAAAAACAGAAATCGAAATCGAAATACGTTTCTTCTTCTTTGGCCTGATAGAAACATCACAACGCGACGCGGCCGCGCGCAAGTCCGCCCGCCCTGGAGCGAGCGCCACCAGTTGGTTACACCAGCCGCTATATCCTTCTCGAACTGACTCTTCATCTCAGCTCGGTCGTCCCTGCTTGGGAGTCTTCCATAACTCTCGCCCTCCGTTCGTAAGCCTGCGGCGGAGCTTCATTATCTATAAGGTAACAGTCCCCAGCGCAGCCGCTGTTATTAGCGCTTCACAAGATAAGGTGTCACCCATAGAGCTCTAAAATTCGCGTTCATTTGGGTATGCGAAATTCGTCGCATTTATAGGTCCATAAATCCTCGGAATGGCTTTTTGTCGAACTCCAAAATTGCCGCCTCATCAGCAGCTTTTAATGTATTGCGGACTGGGTTGATAAGGGAGTTTTATATAGCAATTTTTGTTTCTCAAAGGGCTCGCTCTTGATCCCTACTGAGACATTCTCAAACGTAGCTTTGCTGGAGTTATAAGCTGCCCCCTAAAATCCTTTGGATCGAAGGCCGTTGACTATATAAAAAGTAGACAGGGCTTCAAAGAACTTTGACCTTATTGGCGTGTCTAAGGCGGCTTTATAGTCAACAAGAAGGTGGTGGGTGTCGATCTCTATCTCTTGGGACTTCTCCAGGATTTATCGTAAAGTGAATATCTGGTCTATGGTGGATTTACCAGGTCTAAAGTCAAACTGATAAGGTTCAATCAGTTTGCTCATTTTCGGCTTTAGACGTTCACATAGAACGCTTGACAGAACCTTATATGCAATGGGTAAGAGACTGATCCCAACGGTAATTGGCAAGAACTGCATTGTCTTCTTTTTTAAGTATGGGGCAAAGTACACTTCGATTCCAATCTTCGGGCATGTTCTCTTCGGACCATATTCTGCATAGGAGTTGGTGCATGCACCTTACCAATTCTGATTCGTTATTCTTTAGCCTTTTTATGGCTAACCAGACTTCATTATGGTGCGGTGGGTCATCGATTGGTGGTATTGATACTTTTCAGGAGCGGCAGTGTTCGTTTCGCTGCCCCGCTGGTTGAAGAAATCGTTTATCCATTTGTCAAGTGCCACTTGCGGATCTGTGATCATATTTCCGCGCTCGTCCTCCGGGCTTAAGATCTGCGGTTAGTCGCCTAACCTTTTGGTAGAATTTTCGAGTCTCACTCATACCGAACAGCGCTTTGAAATGCGACTTTCCTGCTCATTCTTCTTCCTTCTGAAAAGGCGCTTCTTCTCTCTCCTATTCTCTCGGCATCGCTCCTTAACAGCTTGCTTTGCATTAGCGCGGCGGCACTCATCATTATACCATGACTGTTTTCGGGTGTGCTCGGCGTATCCGAAAATCTCCTTGGCAGCCGTACTCTTGGTGTGTGAGATATGATTCCACTGTTCCCTTATACCTGATGGGAATGGTGTGATTTCCCTGAGCAGTTGGGCTAGTTTTGCTGTGTGTGCTTCGGAAGTCCATTGTGAAGCCGTTCATTCGTTGGCATGTATTCTTCTTATTCCATCTGATAGTCAGTTGCTTTTCATATTCCAATATTCAGACAATACATTCCCGACTGATTCGGGATTATCAATAAGATACTATTATTCTTTCCCCTCATCTAAATCTTAAATCAAACAAACTTCAGCAGCGTAGACAACAATTCAAATGAAGCATATAATTCTGAAGCAACAAATCACAAGAAACCGAAAAGGAAATCATATGAACTATGCTGTGGGTGAGGCGTCTAAAGGCAAATCCGATTAGAACTAAGTAACCTCTAATAAAATCACGATTTCAATTTATTAATCACGCCGATCAGAGCTAGTCCACGTAACGTACATTCGCTACTCGAACAATTCCATAGTATTCCATAAAATTAGTAATGGGATCACGGGCTCTACAACCTCCTTCGCAAGCACAGCCCCAGAGATTGCAGGGTCCATGGCCGCAGTAGGTGCCCAAGACAGCTGACCCATCGCCACATACAGGGTGGCTGATGAATATTGCTACATTAAGAAAGTCAAATAGCTGTTTTTTCAGTGCATGGAATTCAATTTTCTTTTATTCATGTTAAAGCTCATTCAATTTTATTAAATATAGCTTAATTAGATCTAAAAATAATTGAATTTAAATGCCCCTCCTGCTCGTTGATGCATGTGCGGCATCTTATCAAAAAGTTGTTCATTACTGCTTGGAGAGTTGACACAGGAATAGCCGCAATTGTTGCTCGAACGGATTGCTTTAGATCAAATTTGTCGGTTTTGCTTTGTTTGCAATAACCTCACAAGAAAAAGTCAGGTGCAGTAAGGTCGGCGATCTGGGGGGCAAACGGAATGTGAAGTTTCTGGATATCAGCTTATTAGGAAATTTTCGTCTCAATTCTGTCTTAACAGGCTGGGCTATGTGAGGAGTTGCACCATCTTGCTGAAACTACACAGACTTGAAAGGAAATCTCTTTCGGCTTAATTCTGGATAGAAAAACTCTCTCAGCGTGCTCAAGTAACGGTTTCCAGTAACAGTAACGGTGTGACCGTATCTTCGAAGATGTAGGGCCCGACAATGCAGCGTGATAAAACTTCACACCACTCTGTCACACGAAGTGGATGCAATTCCGTCTCATGGAGTATCTGTGGGTTGGAAGTACTCGATATTCGACAATTTTGTTTGCTTATGTTGCCGTTTAAGTCGAAATGGGCCTCGTCAGACATAAAAAGACAGTTCAACATGTTTTTGTCCTCTTCCACCATTTGAAGCATCTTCTGGCAAAATTCCAAGCGAATCGGCAAGTCTGCTGCGCTCAGTTTGTTGGCCATTTGAACTTTATATGAGAATAAGCTCAAATCATTGTGCATAATTGACTGCAATGAGTGTCTGCTTTTACCCATTGGAGCAGATAAGTTCCTTGTCGAAACTCTCGGATTGTTTTATATGGCTGCAGCTACCGCAGCGATTGTTCCCTCCGTTCGAACTGTAGGGTTTCGATGGTTAAGTCTTCTTTCGACTGTCCAAAGCTCGGAAAAATTGTTAACAAGTCTCATTATGGTGGATCTGGTCGGAGGATCGCCGCCAAACGTGCGCCTATACTCTCTTTAAACCGAAACTACGGACTCCAGGGCGTGATAGCGGAGGACAATCCAAATTCTTGTTTCAGTGTCCCAATTTGTCATTTTCCTAAAATTTAAATGTCAATCTAAACAAAAAAAAAAAAACAAAAAAATTAAGTAGGCTCATCAAATAGAAAAAAAGTTATTCAATTTTTTTTTTTTTGGTAGCAGCTTTCATCAGCCACCCTGTAGTTTCATTTCACAGGTATGTATACCCGTTTTCTTGGCTTAATAGTCCGTACGTTCCAAGTAGCCGTCGACCAAGGCGAATGATATAGTTTTTGAGAGGCAGCATTCGGCTCTGATAATGGGCACTAGGAGTGCGCATATAATAATTCCGATGATCCAATGTCCCATGATGTTTTTTGGCCAAAAAATGAGTTGAGAGGGATACTAAGAAACTTTTGAAAGTTAGGAGAAAGTTAGGAATACTTATTGATTGAAATGTTCGAAAAGACTGCGAGATTTTGGAATTATTTCACATATGTAACTAAGATTTGTTTGCGTTGGGTAATTTCCCAAAATAGCTAGAGAAAAGACTGCCCACCAGTGGTCAGAAATATCACCAGCACAGATCGCTAGTATGCCGAACCGAACTACAGGGTAATTAGTTTCTAATTTCTATGTCAAACTAATCCTAGGTGTAATCATAAGAAGACACAACAGCACACACACACACACACTGAAATACTCAAAGATACATTCCAGATTTTCAACTGATTTTTACACCACCACAGCCACATACATACATACAAGTGTATATGTATAATTAATCATTCAATAAAGAACAAGTATAATTTTAACTGCCTTCATTTTTTTTGGAGCGCGTGGAAAGCAAAAGAAGTTTCCCGACTGGTTGCGACTCGTTTAGTGGCTTCGCTCAGCTGATTTTGGGCTTACCGGTTGACCCAATTTCTCCCTCTCTCTCTCTCTCTCTCTGTCTTTCTCTTTTGACGAGTTCATGGTGAAGGCCAAAACCAAAACCAAAACCAAAGCCAAAGCCAGCGGCAAATTGATTAGTCCCAAAGCAAACGCAGAGCTGGTCAGACCCCAACAACATTTGCTGCACCATTTGCATTCCTTCCTCCAGTTGTACGCTTTTGGTGTGAGTGATTCATCAAGAAATCGGTTGTCAGTCTTCTGGGCAAAGAAAGTTGTCTTCGAGACATGTTAATTGCGTGAGTGTGGGCCGTCGTAGTGATTTCTTTCGAGTCTACCTAGTACCTAGCACCATGACGATGAGGCTACTACTGCTGATCGCTTTGATCACCACCATTGAGGCGTTTCGGCGAAACTTTGATGCACGCCAAAGTGCAAACACCAATATCCCGCTGTGGAAACAACGAGTAAGTCCACCAACTGGGCAGTCGTCGATACCCACTCACTGTGTCTGCCCTCCGTTCCTAGGCCTGCGAGAAACCTCAGAAACACAAGGCAAACTCGCACTATGTGTGCGATGAGAAGGGCGATGTCAAGTGCTTGCCCGGCTGGCAGGGGGATTTATGCCAGGTGCCCATGTGTCGGCGTGGCTGTGATCCTATGAATGGTAAGTTAATCCCTTGGTGGCAATATTAGTTGTATTTTACGCCTCTTTTATACCCAGGCTATTGCCAGCGTCCGGGCGAGTGTCGTTGTCGCATTGGATATAGCGGTGAGATGTGCGAAAAGTGTATACCGCTGCCGGGCTGTCAACATGGCAGCTGCACCAAGCCCTTCGAGTGTCTGTGCAAGCCTGGCTGGGATGGACTCTTCTGCACGGAGCGTAAGTAACGCCGAAGTGGGTGCGAAATTGGCAATATATGAGGCAGCAGTAGTGTTAGAACCTAGATTTAAAAATAGGGAAAGTTAACTTCGGCCCGGCCGAAGTTTTGTATACCCTTGCAGCATCCATTGAAAACAAAAAAGTTTTTTTAAGACTACTTTTCGGACCTTACTTTTCTATGGGAGCTATACTATATAGACGCCCGTTTTTGACGAAACTTAGTGCAATCATGGAAAAGCATAGTTAACTAAGAAATACGAAGTTTGAAGGCGTTCCATTGAAAACAAAAAAGTTTTTCTCACTAAAACTAGTTTTTCGACCGATCGTTCCTATGACAGCTATGTGCTATAGTCATCCGATCGGGCTGGTTCCGACAAATTAGCAGCGTATTTGTACCAAAAGACTTTTTGCAACGTTTGTTGAAGATAGCTTTCAAACTGACGGAGGAGATAGCTTTGAAACTGACAGACGGACAGACGGACAGGGCTAAATCAACTCAGCTCGTCATGCTGATCAAGAATATATATACTTCATGCGGTCGGAGATGCTTTTTTCTATGCGCTACAAACATCCGGACAATTGTATAATACCCTCAGCAAGGGTATAAAAAAAAGTTTTTATCACTAAGACTAGTTTTTCGACCGATCGTTCCTATGTCAGCTATATGCTATAGTCATTCGATCCGGCCGGTTCCGACAAATGTGCAGCGTACTTGTACCAAAAGACTTCGTGTAAAGTTTGGTGAGGATTGCTTTAAAACTGACGGAGGAGATAGCATAGAAACAGACAGACGGACGGACGGACAGACGGACAAGGCTAAATGAAATCAGCTCGTCATGCTGATCAAGAATATATATACTTTATGTGGTCGGAGATGCTTCCTTCAATGCATTACAAACATCCGCACAATTTTATAATACCCTCTGCAAAGGTATAAAAAGTACTTAAAGCTAAGTAAGGGCCAGATTGTAAAGAATAAAAGAACGAAAGCCTTCATCGGAAATGATATCACTGAGAAGAGGAAGGATCTTATTATAGTCCCTAAACAGAATGCGAAACGGACAATTGGTGGCATATAAAGAAGAGGCCAAAGGAAGCCTCAAAGGTATAAAGTTTCGTGTTTGTCTTGATGGGACATTAAAGTTCATGCACCCTAGTAGGTACTCTGCGTCAATGTTACCCTTTATAAGCTTGTGCAGAAACATTATAACCATTATTGTACGTCTATGTTCATGAGTCGGTATGTCTAGAAGTTTTAGTCTGGATATATAGGGGGAAGCCTCAATTGTAGTTCCCAACTCAAGTTGCGAAGGGCAAACAAAAGGAACTGCTTCTGGACGGATTCAATGCTTTTATAGAAGGTTCGTAATTGGGGGTTCCAAACACACGACCAAAATTCCAAGATAGACCTCACTAGGGATGTATATAACAGCTTAGTCGTGTAGGGATCATTAAACTCTTTAGACTAACGTTTAATAAAACCTAGCAAACCCATGGCTTTATTTACAGAGAGTTCAATGTGAGTGCCAAAAGTTAATTTGTGATCAAGGGTAATGCCCAGATCATGAAAAGATTCGACCTGTTCAAGCTGATAAGAATTCAATAAGTATTTAATCAATTGGGGGGTTCTACGATAAAACGTCATATACTTACTCTTGTCCCTGTTTAAGTGCAACAAATTTTTAGTGCACCACAGATATATTGATTTCAAATCAACTTGAAGCAAAGAAAAGGAATATCTTTAAGTCATCTGCGTACATAAGTGCACGAGAATGCTTAATTACGTTAGGCAGGTCGTTAATAAATAGTACGAAGAGAAGAGGTCCAAGATTGCTGCCCTGAGGATGAGCTGAGCAACTATTAAATACAACTTTCTGAGTTCTAGACTGAAGATAAGATAATTAAGACATACTACGCAATTTAAGTACCAAAAGACAATGAGAAACACTGTCTAAAGCTGAATATGTTGATTGACAGAATTTTGCATAGAAATTTGCAATATCAATGTCAGACGAGGTTTGTTGAAAAGAGAAGAAGGTAAAGCGTTGGACCGTCGTTTGGTATTAACGAATTGATAAAAACTCTTAGGATCGTTACTGAAGTTACTTTGAACTCGAGAAAGGTACCTTTTATAGCAAATACGATTTTGGGCTTGAAATTTTGCCCTAGCAGTCGAGTATTTGGAGATGTCTGTTGCTTTTCCCGATCTTTAATAAGCTTTGAAAAGGCAAGACTTCACATTCCTTAAATGTGTTAGGCTTGCACAACTCCATGGTACATTTTTCTCAACACCATTTACAACCTCCTGAGGGATAGAAATATCAAATACCTCGTAAAACTTGATTAAGATATGACCAGTCAGTATCTATCAACAAATTATTCAAGAGTGTGTAGTCTGTTTTCTTATAGCATCGCCTGAGCACTACCTTAGTTGGCTCAACCACCTCAGCGATGCTTGGAAGATCCAAATTAAAGTGTAGGACTTGGAATTCCTCACCCACTAAAACCACCCCTATTCTCAGATTCCCTCTCGTGGAAACTCCGCTATGTATTACTTCACGAGGGGCACGATTTGTCCGTGTTTGTAAGCTATAAGTCTTCTCCAGCTACCGTTGGTTGTAGACGTCCACCTCGTCTGCCAGTATGCCATCGTACGCTCCCATCACCAATCGTCAGCTGGAGTGCTTCTACTTTCCATCGCAAGGAAATCAAGTTGGACCATTTCCGCGAGGACAAGTGCGGCGCCCTCCGATATTGTTCGGAATCCACTAATAACTCGCTGTGCACATCTTCTTTACGCGCCCTTGCAACCATGGCTATATGTTGGGCCCATATTGGCGATGCATACAGGATAATTGACCTGACTTATTTGCAGATCACTCATCTCTTCACCCCTCGCGCTTCCTACTGCTTAGGAGGACAACCTCGGTATTGTAGGGAACCAGGCTCAGTCCATTCGAGTCGAGCCATTCGGTGACTACACAGAAAAAAAAGATCCAAAAAAATATCCATTTGGACTGGATACTTCTTTAATATCCTTTTATCTTCCAAATGGATACGGGATATCATCCAATGGATATTTTTGCATATCCTTTTTTTCTCTGTGTAGTAGCAGTCTCAGTGGTTTTAGCCTCTACATCAATGAGGTTTTTAGCCACTGCCGAGACTACAATGTCGTCTGCGAATCCTACAACTTTTACACCTGCCGACGTATTAAGACGGAGGATTCCGTCGTACATTATGTTTCATAACATCGGCCCTATAACTGAGCCTTGTTGAATGCCGCCTGTGACCTGGTGTGTCTTTCGACCTTTCGTTAAGGTTCCCAAAATAACTGACCACCAGCTTTCACAAGGTGTTTGTGTATACCGTGCCCTATAAGTGCTTCAAAGATCTTGGTCCAATTTGCAGTCATTTGTTGTCATTAGGCATTACTTTTTTGCGCCTCCTTGCCATCTTTTCCTTGCAGTGGCATTACGGGCTATCTTCACAACCGTCGAAATGGCATCAATCGTGCTTCGTCCCTTTCTGAAGCCGAACTGGTAATCTGAAAGACCTTGTCTGCACAGAAGTTCCTTCTCCATTCGATTGCATACAACTCTCTCGAATAATTTGCTTCAGCATACACAGCGGTCTATATGCATAAGGATCCTCCGCATTCTTGTCGCCCTTGGGAGCAACAGCAATCTTTGGAGCATCCATCTAAGCGGGAAGGCTCGCTCGCAAATACTGCGGTTTAAGAGGTCAGTGAATAATTTGGGATGGGCTTCGGCAATCGGTGCCATATCTGTTTGTAGTCGCGCTAGTGCCTCAAGTACCTCACCGGCATCCGCGATTTGCTCAGACGGCAAATTTTTGGTGCTTAATGTTTACACTCAGATACCCAAACTGCTCAAAACTAAATACCTAAAACGTTTGGACTTAAGACCAAAAGTTTTTCTAGGCAATAAATTCGCTTTTTAGAATATGTATGGCCTAAAATGTATGACCTTTTTTTAAGAATTATAAAGGAAAACTTAAATTATACAGTATTCATTTATTACATTTAATTCCGCTTTAATTTAAGTCTGGGCTTAGTAGTCGTCGGTATGCAGTTGGTTTATACCTATATGACTGTGAATTTCTAGTTGTCTACAATTCAAGTGGCAGTAGATTCCATAGAATTGACAATCAGATATTAATGGATCATATTTAGGATTTAATAAATTTTTCGATCCTTGAGACAAAGCAAACTTAAACATTGTGTAGAGATAGAAGGGTTCCTCGGTGGTAACAATTCTGTGGAAGTGAAATGAGACTCTCAGGCAAATCTTTAAATTTAGGTTGATATTTGATTTTTGTACAAAGAATGCTGAAATGAGGTCACTTTGAACTTTGTTGTAGATGTTCCTAGCGATGTCTCTAAATGCTACAACTCGAGTTTCCCAAAATTCTCTTATCCGTAAAAATTAACAGCAAGGCAATCAGAGATTTGAATATCCCCTGAAAGTTATTGATAGCTTAGATTGAATTTGATTTGAGATTCAGTTCGTTCTCCCCCTTAAACCTTTTATCCCCTTAGCTAGCTGTCGAAGTGGTTGCCACAATACCCGCGGTTACTGTGAGGCACCGGGCGAGTGCCGTTGTCGCATCGGCTGGGCGGGCCGCTCGTGCAGCGAGTGCGCCACCATGCCGGGCTGTCAGCATGGCACGTGCAACAAGCCGCTGGAGTGCAACTGTCTGCCTGGTTATACGGGGTTGCTGTGTCAGACGCGTAAGTTGATTAACGCCCAAATGGCAACATAGCAACCTGTTGACCGACCTCTTGACATTGTCGCCACAGCTCTCTGTGCCTCCGATTGCAGCAAGCAGCATGGCTACTGCCGCAAGCCGGGCGAGTGTCGGTAAGTTGAAGCTGAACTCAAATGCGGCCTGATACTCACTTTATTTTCTGGGCCAGCTGCAAAGTGGGCTGGACGGGCAGTCAGTGTGACAAGTGCTTTCCCTATCCCGGCTGTGTGAATGGCGACTGTGAGGCGCCCTGGGAGTGCAACTGTCGCCCTGGCTGGGGCGGTATGCTGTGCGATGAGAGTGAGTAAATGTCCGGTTCAATGATGGTTGCTGTCGCATCACCTCTAACCCTGTCTCTTCCCATTCAAAGAGCTCAGCTATTGTGCCGACCATCCGGACACATGTGAGAACGAGGGCAACTGCATTTCGTTGAGCCGGGAGGATGGCAGTTATCGCTGCCAGTGTCGACAGGGTTATCTCGGCAAGAACTGCGAGATACGCGATGAGTTTCTGTTAACCTCGGTGGCGCCACCACGCATTACGCCCCCGCCCATTCACGTGGAGCTGGACGCAGGTGTGCCTGATGACAACAGCCAAGTGCAGGAGAAAAAAGAGCAGAAGGAACAGACGACAACCAAGTTGCCAACAGCGAGCAATGAGCCGCAGCGCCGGACAAATGACACCGCAGCAGCAGCTGTGCCGGCAGCAGCAACACCAGCCACACTGACAGCCACCACAACGACAATGAGGACGACGCAGAGTGTGCCAACTGGCACTGGCAGCCACAATGCGACTAATGAAGCGTTAAGCGTTGCTGCTGTACCCCTTGATGAGGCGACAACAGTGAGGCGTGTTACCTTGCCACCAGCAACAATGGCAACAAAGACCGTTACTTTCGTGGCAAATGCAACAAGTGCGCCCACACACCCACCGGCAGGGACCAAGGATGATTATAAGGCAGACGAAGAGGCTGATGATGATGAGGACGACGACGAGGATGAAGAAGAATACGAGGAAGACGAGGATGAGGACGAGGACGATGAAGAGGATGACAATGATCAACTTATACCAAATATTATTTGACCAATTGGCTAAGAATTTGAGTGGATTTATTTTTTTCTATTTTTGTGAAATTATTTTTAATAAAAGTACTGAAACGAGTAAATCTTGTAGAAACATTGTTCTTTTTCTTACGAGATGTCCTCATGCAACTTGTTGATGGCACAGTCTCGACAAACCCGGTATGACATCTTAAATTCTGATACTAGGAACTTTTGTAAGCATCACCTCATACTCGGTTTGGATTGAAACACAAAGAAGAGCTGGATGCTTGCATTCAGATTTAACGGGTACGTTTGCATCTGCCTATTAAGGATATAAGAATGATATAAGAAAAGAAGTACAATGTAAGCTTTAACGAATGCGGCCAACATTGAGGAGCGTTCAAGAATTTCAGAAAATGCTGGAAACTATTTCGATTTTTGCAAAAAGCTATCAGTAGCGTAAAGAATTCACCAATCGTTGTGATCGATGTGCCCTTAATAAGCGTGAAAGTGCTTTCTTATCGATTCCTTTCGTAACGCTCGATATATATTAATAAGGTTTAATATTTCATCAGCTTCGGCTCACAAATCTTGCCTATCTTCTTTAAACAAGAATAAATAAAAAATTGGGGAAAGTTAACTTCGAATAGGCCAAAGTTTTGAATACCCTTGCAGCCTCCATGGAAAGCAAAAAAGTTTTTCTAACAAAGACTACTTTTCGGACCTTACTCTTCTATGGGAGCTATATAGATATATAGATGTCCGATTTCGTCAAAACTAAGTGGAATCATTGAAAAGCATAAGGAACTATTACTTACGAAATTTGGAGGCGATTCCATTTTAATCAAAAAAGTTTTTCGCAATAGAACTAGTTTTTCGACCGATCGTTCCTATGGCAGCTATATGCTAAAGCCATTCGATTTTGACCAAACTTTTGTAGAATCGTGTGAGAGCATATAAAACAATCACATGCCTATTTTGAGGACATTTCCATTAAAAACAAAAAAGTTTTTCAAACAAAGACTACTTTGAGACTCTACTTTTCTATGAGAGCTATACTATATAGATGTCCGATTTCGACCAAATTTGGAGGAATTATGGAAAAACGTAGTTAACTAAGACATACGAAATTTGGAGGCAGGGGTCCCAAGTGACTTTCTAAACCCGAACTGAAAGGAAGGTATCCTACCACTCACCCCCACGAAATGCCATAATTCGGTCTAGTCGAACGTTTTTGATATTGTGGATAGGAGACTGATTGGACGGCATGACTCGACCTCCGACGGGATTTTGCCAGCTTTATAAATCATAACAACTTGAGCCTTATTCCACACCTTAGGAAAGTGACCCAGTCGCAATGCCGCGTTGAAAATTAAGACAAGGAAGAGCACTGCTTTTACAGGATGGGCATTGATGACCCTATTGTCAAGGTCATCTTCGCCTGGGCCTTTTTATACCCTTGGAAAGGGTATTATAAAATTGTCCGTATGTTTGTAACGCATGAAAGGAAGCATCTCCGACCACATAAAGTATATATATTCTTGATCAGCACAACGAGCTGAGTTAATTTAGCCATGTCCGTCTGTCTGTTTTCATGCTATCTCCTCCGTCCATTTAGAAGCTATCTTCACCAAACTTAGCACGTAGTTTTTTGGTATAAATACGCTACACATTTGTCGGATCCGGCCGAATCGGATGACTATAGCATATAGCTGTCATAGAAACGATTGGTCGAAAAATCGTGTTTCTTAGTGAATTGCAGCGGCGGTGGCTTCTTTCAAAATCTGACTGTGATCGAGTTCGTAGGGATTGACTTCTCACTTGAAACTTTTCTGAGTTTTCCGCACAATTTAAAGTCGATAACTTGCTTTCTTCAGTGGTTTCTTGAGGGTGACCTTATATATCGATGAATTCAACTTTCGATAACTATACCTTATATCTGTAAAATTAACTTAAAACTATAACATCGAGAAGTTAGGAACGTTGGGGTTGAATCGAAACTGAACACTTAGTTTGCCATGCTTTTCATGTGATTTTCATGTGTGAGTGCTGTTTGGTTAGAAGCTATTATTTTATTGCGAAAACTAGTTTAACCTAATAAGTTAGTGCAGTCATGTCAGCATTCACTGAAACCGCACTCCTTAAAAAGCTGGCGGAGCTGAACAGCAGCCAGCAGAACGTTCAGACTTTGTCCTTGTGGCTGATTCACCATCGCATGCATAGTGCGGCCATAATTCAATCCTGGCAGCGTGAGCTCCAGCAGGTTCCGGAGCCCAAGAAGTTAACGCTTATGTACCTGGCAAATGATGTCATCCAGAACAGCAAGAAGAAGGGTCCAGAGTACGGCAAGGAGTTTTGCCTTGTGTTGCCCAAGGCATTCACCCACATTGGTGAGACCTGCAAATCGGACAAGCTGATGGGCAGTCTGGGACGCATGTTGAATATTTGGCTGGAGCGTGGCGTCTACGATCCCGAGACCATAGCCGACTACAGGGCTCGTTTGCATGGCGAGGTTAGCCCTGCGAGCGGAGCGAGTGGCAGTGCCAGTGGCAATGGCAGCGGAGAGGCGGAAATCCCGTTAGAGAGCAGCGGCAAAGGAGAGAAATCAGCTAAGAAGCGCAAACTTGAGGAGCCTCACTCCATATCGAAACGACCCAAGCTGCAGCACCAACCAGAAACTTCAGCACCTGTGGAAGTTGAATCCACGGCAGATACGGAAAATGGTCATACACCACCCTATGTGCCACTGGGTGAGCCCCCAGAGCCCAAGGAACTGATCAAGGCTCTAACCAGCATTGAGAATTCGGCCTCCAGTGATGCGGTGGTAAGAGACCGCATTACCAAGCTACCTAAGGAGTTAACCGAAATGAGTTGCATCAGCAACTTGCAGGATAAGGACAAGGCCAAGGCCTTGGCCCAGCAAGTCAATGAGGCCGTCGACTTGCTGAATGACTACAATGCCCGTCTGGCAGCTGAAATGAAGGATCGCACCAAATTGGCCACCATGCTGCGTGTCTTTCAGGCGGAACAACAGGAGCTGCTGTCCCTGGCCGAGCAGCGTTTGGATGAACACAAAAAGCAGCTGGCCAAGATGTTGGTCATACAAAAGGAAATCCATGATCGTTTATCAAACTTGCCCGACTTGACGCAAGATCTCTTCAAGGAATTAAACTAATTGGAAACACCTACTCCTGATCTACACACTTAAATTAAATCCTACACACACTGAAACACCTACACTGTTTGGAAACACCTACTCCTCCTCCACACACATAAAATAAAATAATCAGCAACTACCAATAGTCAACTCACACACACTGAAAATTATACATAAACAATTATTACATATTCATGTCGTATTGGCCACCGTTTAACCACATTTAAAAATAAAAATTTAGCACCCTATGCTTCCCATGATACCTCTAAGTTTGGTCGAAATCGGATATCTATATAGTATAGCTGTCATGGAAAAGTCGAGTCTGAAAAGTAGTCTAAGTTAGAAATACTTTTTTTTCCATGGAAATGACCTAAAAATCTGCATTTATTTATTTGTTATGCTTTCACACAATTCAACAAAGTCTTGTCAAAATCGAATGATTGTAGCATATAGCTGCAGTACAAATGATCGCTCGAAAAAGAAGTTCTGGTGAGAAAAACGTTTTTCTTTTAAACGGAATCACTTCCAAATTTTGTAATTGTTAGTTTGTAATGATTCAACTATGTTTGGTCGAAATTGGACATCTTTAGTAGATGCCTGATTTCGACAAAACTTTGTGAAATCATAGAAAATCATAATACACTGTTAATTACGAAACTTGGAGGCGATCCCATTTAAAACAAAAAATAGGGGAAAGTTAACTTCGGCTCGGCCGAAGTTTTGTATACCCTTGCAGCTTCCATTGATAACAAAAAAGTTTTTCTAAGACTATTTTTGGGACATTACTTTTCTATGGGATCTATACTATAAATATGTCTGATTTCTATTAAACTTGGTGAAATCATGGAAAGGCATAATACACTGTTAATTGCGAAATTTGGAGGCGATGTCATTTAAGACAAAAAGTTTTTCTCACTTGAACTTCTTTTTCGACCGATCATTCATACTGCAGCTATATGCTATAGTCATCCGATTTTGATAAAACTTTGTAGAAATGTGTCCAAAGTAAATAAAATAAGTGTATGCCAATGATAAGGACGTTTTCATTAAAAAAAAAAAAGTTTTTCTCACTAGAACTAGTTTTTCGACCGATCGTTCCTATGGGAGCTATATGCTATAGTCATCCGATTTCGACCAATCTTTGTAGAATTGTGTAAAAGTATATAGATTAAGTGTATGCCAATGATAAGGACGTTTCCACTAAAAACAAAAAAGTTTTTCTCACTAGAACTAGTTTTTCGACCGATCGTTCCTATGGCAGCTATATGCTATAGTCATCCGATTTCGACCAAACTTAGTGAAATCATGGGAAAGGATAGTAAACTAAGAAATACGTACTTTGGAGGCGTTTCCATTAAAAACAAAAAAGTTTTTCTCTTTAAGACTAGTTTTTCAACCGATCGTTCCTATGGCAGCTATATGCTATAGTCATCCGATCCGGCCGGTTCCGACAAATGTGCAGCGTATTTGTACCAAAAGACTTTGTGCAAAGTTTGGTGAGGATAGCTTTAAAACTGACGGAGGAGATAGCATAGAACAGACGGACAGACGGACAAGGCAAATCAACTCAGCTCTCGGCGATCAAGAATATACTTTATGTGGTCGGAGATGCTTCCTTCTATGCGTTACAAACATCCGGACAATTTTATAATACCCTCTGCAAGGGTATAAAAAGTTTTTCTCATTAGAACTTATTTTTCGACGGATCATTCATACTGCAGCTATATGCTACAGTCATTCGATTTAAATAAAACTTCGTAGACATAAGAATATGCCAATAAAAAGGAAGTTTTCATTAAAAACAAAAAAGTTTTTCGCACTAGAACTAGTTTTTCGAACCATCGTTCCTATGACAGCTATATGCTATAGTCATCCGATCCGGCCGGTTCCGACAAATGTGCAGCGTATTTGTACCAAAAGACTTCGTGCAAAGTTTGGTGAGGATAGCTCTAAAACTGACGGAGGAGATAGCATAGAAACAGACGGACAGACGGACAAAACTAAATGAACTCAGCTCGTCATGCTGATCAAAATTATATATACTTTATGTGGTCGGAGATGCTTCCTTCTATGCGTTACAAACATCCGGACAATATTATAATACCCTCTGCAAGGGTATAAAAATTTTTTTGTTTTCAATGGAAGCTGCAAGGGTATACAAAACTTCGGCCGAGCCGAAGTTAACTTTCCCCTATTTTTTTAAAATAACATTACACTAAGCCTAATGCAAAAGTAATTATTTTTAGTTTATATGTGTGTACTGAATGAAAAAAAATATAAGGCAGTATGTCTAAAATCACACAAAAAATGTAAAGGAATGTAAAGAAAGAAATTAATTCGTTCTTGAATTTTTTGGAATTCTGTTCTTATAATCGAGCTCAGCTTGCTCTCTCTACGGTTTTTATAAGCGGAGAAAGCAAAAAAAAGTTAAATAAAATACGAGTTGAAAACTTATGAATTCATTCTGATCTCCAGAAATTCGCTTTTGGAATAAGAATTTTCATTCATACCATACTTTTTACATCGAACATTTTCGATCCAGGCATGAAATTCTTTACTTTTTTCTCTGTGCATACACCAGAAATTTTACTTTTTCGTTCTTATATAAGTTTCTTGAAAATGCTTAGCCGCCTAGATCTGCGTCTGCGCACCTATAAAAGCCGGATTTTCTTAGTAAATACTAAAGAAAACTGCATGTTGTTCCTTCCATTCTTCGGCTGTCGATTGTAGTCCTTCAAAGAGGCTGTGCCAGTTCGTGCCAACATTAAGTTTACAACTGTAAGAGCTGCTCGGGGGTACCATGACTCCTTTGAAAACCAAATTGGAAGTGTGGAATACCCATCCCAGAGATTACCAATTTCGCTGTCTGCTTCCATCCACTAAAATAAACTGAAACTCTCTCCCACGTTTATATTGATAGATATAAATTGTATTTATTTATGATAATTTAAGCATAAGTCTACATACACAACTGCAAAAAAATTTCGATTTCAACAAAAATACCGAAAAAAAAATTTGATTGATTGGTTTTTTTTTACTACCCTTAAGAGCTAAAAGAGGGGTCTGTTAGTATTCGAATTGTGGTTAGAGTTAGGATCCTGCTCTCGGATTGCACTTGGTTGGCTTAAAACTAGTCCAAAAAAAAAAAGAAAAAAAAAATCCTTTGCTTTTTATAAGTTCAAAATTCAAGAGGAAATATGGCCTTCGGGGGCACCGCCAAAGTTAGTGAAGAGGGGAGCGTAAGCGGGGGAGGAGTATGCATAAATATCTGACCAAAAAAATAATAATAATAGCGAAAAACTCAATAAAAATAACTATACTCGAAAATAAACATTATGATTCGTTGCCTTCCACTCAGTTGAGCTCCCGCTTGTCCCGCTGACTGATTTGTGCCATGGTTATGTACTGGCGCACCAGGCGCGATATCTCGTGCGCCTGTTCAGTTTGCACGCGTATGACGCGTTGCTGCATGAGATTGCCCACCTTCATGTCCAGAAAGAGGGCGCCATCCTCAGAGCGAACCTGGGTGAATGGAATGGAAGGTTAGTCAGCTGCATTACGCCAGTCCATCAGCTCTCGCACTACTCACCTTGCGTGTCGATATGACCTCCATGAAGCTCCAATGCTGCAGGGTCTCATGCGTATTGGGATCCAGGAACAACACTCCTCGCCTATTCAGTGCCAAAATCAAGTCCCGCCACATGGGACTGTGATTGTCCTCCACATGCGGCCCTTCCTCGGCCCAAATCCGTTTGACCGCAAAGAAACTGCTGCCGAACAGGGGCCAGGCGGCCAGCACATTCAAGAACTGAGCCTTCACCTGACCCGGACTTAGACCCGCCACCTGAGGCCAGGCGGACTGTACCAGCCCCACCCATTGAGCGGGCCGTATCTCACGTATTCCCAACGCCGGTTTGGGCAGCAAAAATTTGATCTCCTTCATGGCCGGCACGTGGCTCAAGTCGGCGGCCCGATGCAGCAGAGCCGCAATCCGGGCCATATCCCTCACCATCTCCGGCATGGGCACCCCATTGCCGGGCAGCTCCAAGAGCAGACCCTCTAGATAATCCGGAGCCACCTGATTGAACAGCACCTCCACATACAGCGGCATGGGAGCCGGTTCACGCTTCAGGGCAAAATGCCAGACAGAGCGACAGAAGATCAGATAGAAGGGTTGTCCCGACTTGAGCAGCTCCGTGGTCACATCTAGAATATACTCATCGGCGGCCAGCGGCATGGTGAAGGCATCACCCTGGACAATGCAGTACAGTGAGAACTCCTGTTGTTCCGCCTCCGACTCCACACCCAGCAGAGCACACAGCTCGGCAATGACATCGGCCACCACGGTGGAGCAGCGTGTATTGACCACGCGTTCGGCTCCACCCGGCAGCCGATAGATTTGACGTCGCGCCGAACGTCCGGCTGATACAGCCGTCACCTCCTCCACGCTGGGCACATTTTTGCGTCCTCCACAGCGGGCGGTCTTACGCAAATTGGTAAGACAAACAGCAGCTGTGCCATGACAAGAACGACGTCGATCCGAGGCGGCCGAGGTCAAATGCTCCATTAGATATGGTCGCAATGCATCCGAACAGCCAAAGTAGGCAGCCAATATGCTAAGCAAACGCCAAGCACGCTGTGAGCTATCCGGACAGGGTGAACGATTCGCTGTAGTCTGTTTCATGAGTTGACAGTAGACTTCATCGCGCAGCGCCAGATATTTGTGACAATGCTGAGGGTGAGAAAAGGCAGGAGAAGATGGTTAGAAGAATCCAAAGAAAGTAAAGGTAAACATTGAAGTTCGACCTTATCCTGAGAAGTTTTAAAACTTAAAAGTAGTTCGACCTTATCCTGGAACTGTTTAAGTCTAGCTCAATATGGAAAACAGAGGAAACACGTTGTACCAGACCTTAGCTTAGAGGTGGCTGTAGGACATCAGGATTTAGTACTTTGTGAAGCCTCATACGGACACCTTTATATCCCTTTCTTCTACACTTCAGTTCAGAGTCTGAGAAGTATCAGAGTCTGAGACCCAACCGGAGGCTTGAATTTAACCTAATAGGATTTGAAAGCTTACCAAATAAATAAATGCCAATTTTAAAACATTTCCATTGAAAACAAAAAGGTTTATCTAACTAACACTGCTTTTCAGACTTTACTTTTCAATGACAGCTATACTCTATAGATGTCCGATTTCGACCAAACTTAGTGGAATCTTGGGGAAGCATAGCAAGTCCAAAAGAACGTCTGAGTTTACACCTGCTCTTAAAGTCTACTAAAGACCAAGGATGCAATCCTCCGAAATTCTGGAAAAGGTTTGGTACGGGAATTCGAACTCGCTTAAAAGTGTAGGGTTGGGTTATCGGATCAGTTCCTTTACTAATCGAACTAATCTTAGATAGCCGTGTTTGGACATAATTCATTAAGCCGAACCTCTTTCCAAATGTCTTTAGTTTTAGGAAGTTAACAATCAATTTAGTAGATTCGCATCTAAAAACCTGAACGAAACTTGTTCTTCAGTGATCGGTTCCGATCCGGTTTGCAGCCTTGCCAAAGACAAAGTAAGTAGCTTCTTAAAAAAAAACATAAAGCAAAGTCGACAGAAGACATAACGGAAATGTTGTTAAAACAACTCTAGAAACGAGCAGCTAATTTTGAATATTGGTGCCAAGCAAGCAAAGTCTACTGATGACAGAGTAAGTAGTTTTTTTAAACAAACAAAAAGCAAAGTTCACTAATGACAGATCTGTAAGGTTTTTAAAACAGCTCTAAGGAAGAGCTGCGCAGATTGAACATTGCTTGGAAAAGACCGAAAACCGAATACCGAAACAAATATCAGTATCGGTAAAGGTATTTATATTAGCTCAAAGCTGTTTTTTGGCCGGGTGGCTCAGCGGCTAGTGTGCGCGACCGCTGTGCAAGAGGTCGTGGTTTCGATCCCGCCTCGAAACATCAAATGAAAAAGTTTTTTCTTCGAATAAACTTTACACCCGGTCACCCCTCTCTGCTGTTGACGCCAGCTTTGTAGTAATTAGCCATGAAAAGCTTCTCAAACTGACGTTCGGATTCGGCGTCAAACTGTAGGTCCCTTTCTCTTGTGCGAAAATTAGAATCGCACAAGCCAAGAGATTAAGAGAGGCTCGGCTTTGGCCCTTTGAGGCTGTGTCAAGCCATTTTACATTTACAAAGCTGTTTTTTAAATGATTGGGATACGTATTAGTAATCTATAACCGCTTCTCATCATAAACCGTAACTGGTATTTAGCTATCGGTCGAGATATACTCTCTGACCGATACAGAAAATCGTTTCGAAATCGTTTCGGTTCGGTTAACTGGATACAATTCTGAGAGTCTATGCTTATCCCAGCTGAAGAACTTCCGGGAGCAGACTTTATGAAGAAAGAAAGGATCTTTCATAAATCTTCTTCTTTATCCTAACGCTTGACCCTATTTAACACTCACCATAAGCACCGTGTAGACGCATTTAACTTCGGTCAGTTCCGGATCCAGTGGTATATCACCGCAATAGCGCAGTATGCAATCAAAGCACTCCAACGCCAAAGGTGCCAGATCATTGGGTAGACGCAACAGTGGTAAACGTATGGCATGACCCTGCCATTTGACCAGTTCGGCATAGGAACGATTCGCTGCCGATTGATGTCGCTCCTGGTGACGATCTGCCTCACGCAGTTGACTGTGGAAAGAATTGGATCAAGTCAAATAAATGAAGTTCAAAGTGTAAATAAAACTTACTCGTTGCGGAAATGTTGCATGGCAAACTGTAGGAGTGAGTATTTGGTCACCGAGGGTGGGGTACCCCCATTGCTCTCTTCCTGCATGTAATTTGCATCCAGATCATGATGCATCAACTGTTGTTGCTGCTGTTGCTGTTGTTGCTGTTGTTGTTGCTGCAGTGACTCCGGCTGACCATTGCTCAGGGATGAGGGCTGTGTATGCTGGCCGGCATTGGATTTTCGAGACGAGTGCAGGTAGCTCTGCTGTTTCAAGTAACGTTGCTGCTCCACCAGTTGCTGCTCCTCCACAGCATCCTCCAGATGCTGCTGCTGCTGGTGATGACTACTGTGATGATGAGTCAGCTCGGATAGCTGACCCTCCGTTTGTCGATTCGATTCACCATTCGAGTTGATGTGTTCGTTGCGCTGAGCATGCGCCTGGCGCGATTCCAGGCGCTCTAGCGGCACATTTAAAGTTTGAGCGGCGGCTCGCGCCCCAGAGGATAGTGTCGAGGCCTTCGATTGTGACTGGAAGAGGAGAGGAAAGTCGTGCAATTAGCTAATTGGCTTGTGGCGCGAATGCAATGCGCAAAAAATATTTCATATGCCATGTCAATGGCATGTGAAAGTTGCTGGGCGCCTTTTTGGCCAACACTTCAAGCAACTAGTTGCCAATATGTCCCGCGGACCGACCGGTTGCCAGCCAAGCAGTGGGCGTGGCTCATGATTTACGCTCTGTATTGATGGCTGCGTTTTTGGCAACGAAAGTGTTTTGGCATTGGCGATTTTTCACTTTTATTGCTTGCATTTAATTATTTGGTGCAATTTGTTGTTGCAATTGCTTTCTTTCTTTGGCCGCCCACTCAAATTTAAGCCCCCCCACATCCCCCTCACACATGCTGCAGTTGCATTTCTGCACAGTCATGCGAAAAAAAGAAGCTTAGTAAAAGTTTGTTGTTTATGAAAGCGGAAATCTTTCACCAATCAATCAACTTGCCATAAATGAAAAATTATACGCTCATCTATGATTTTTCTTTGGTGGGGTTGGTTGGAAGAGGGGAGGACCGCTTGGTGAATTCCCCAAAATAAATATCATTAACCGGCGTTTAAGCAAATTGTTTGGATCGCTACTGCAATTGAGTAATTGTGGGAATTTCATGAGCGAAGCAGAAGAACAGACAGTAAGAAAAGGCTTAGGTTAATGATATCAGACTTCAAAAGTGATGTTATAAGCGCTACTGACGTATCACAAGACATCTCTATACTACTTCAATCCCCTATAGCAGATTTTCCCATTTTCCCTTTTCCAAAATTGTTCAAAACTTTTAACTTTTAAGTATTCTTCGGTCAAGACCGACTATAATATACTCTGTACGTTTGAAGTGCTGCCCATCACCGTTGCGACCGATGCTGCCTATAATTGATTGTTTTCCTTATAACTCGACTATCGTTCATAAGATCTTTACCATTCCTTTCGCGGATCGATAAATAATCCTGATTACTAAATATGTCCAGAAGGAACGGACCTTCTATCTTTAAAACTGTGGGAGATATGACGTTTCTTACAATTTGCGGGGGCGGGAGGGGACGTGGCCAAAATTGAAAATAAACTTGATCTGTCTGCAAGAATAAAAAGTTCTTGTCCCCTATATGTTAAACCTCTATCTCTTACCATCTCTGAGATCTGTTTGTTCATACGGACAGACGGACATGGCTAAATCGGCTGTTGATGCTGATCAAGAATTTATATACTTTATAGGGTCGGAGATGCTTCCTTCTGCCTGTTACTTACTTTTGCACAAACTTAATATACTCTGTGTACCTTTGGTAAAGAGTTCAAAGTAATTCAATAAATGTGATTCTTACCGATTCTTAACTTAAGAATTCGGCACACAAATCATACCCTTATATGCCTGGTTCTGTATCAAAACTTAGCCGTAGTTGTGGCCGGGTGGCTCAACGGCTAGTGTGCGCGACCGCTGTGCAAGAGGTCGTGGGTTCGATCCCGCCTCGGAACATCTAATGAAAAGTTTTTTCTTTGAATAAACTTTATACCCGGTCACGCCTCTCTGCTGTTGGCGCCAGCTTTGTAGTAATTAGCCATGAAAAGCTTCTCAAACTGCCGTTCGGATTCGGCGTTAAGCTGTAGGTCCCTTTCTCTTGTGCGAAAATTAGAAGCGCACAAGCCAAGCGATTGAGAGAGGCTCGGCTTTTGGCCCTTTGGGGCTGTGTCAAGCCATTTTACTTTTACTTACTGCAATTTGGCACTTATATTTTACCGGACAAATGTAACTTTCGAATCAAATTATGACTCGATTGGACCACACCTTCATCTAACTGCCATATAAATCCTCCAACCTTCCAAAAGAAGCGGATTTTTTTAACAAGGTCTCTAAAGGTCTGCAAAGTAATTTGGCCTGTAGTATTTTCTCGTAGCTAGGGTATATATCGCAATTTTTCTGAATGCATATTGCTCAAATGCAGTTATACTGTCTTTTGGTTAGACAATTGTCCAGCAGAAAGGCATAGGTTTCATCTTCAATTAAAGGAATCAGTGTTTTGAGTCCTCGAGTGATCGTAATCTTAGATTTATCTGGCGTTTTTAATGATGTTTGCAAAATAAACGACAAGTCCTTATCCTTAACATTTTTGCAGAAACTGAAACTGCGTTAAGAAGAGGTTAGTTATCGTTCTCTTCTCAGAAACCGGTTACAGTTTCCCTCTTGTGGCTCGATTTTCCATATGTCAAACGAAGCTGACCAAGTTTATTTTCATAATTATAATTGTTATTTCCTTTAATAGCTGTTTTTCATGTTTTTTTTTTAAATCAACTCATGTATATGTTGCATTTTTCAAGTCCTTTCTTGGTAAAATTTGGAAAATCATGAATTTCCGATTTAATTTTGGTAATATTTTTTAGAAGGTAGAGGTTTTTTAATGCCCTGTCTAACAGCGCGCTAATTTTCTGCTGGACTCTCTTCCAAACGTCAAGCATTTCTCTATGGCAAAAAAAACGACTTCGTCTGCAATTACACAATTTATCTTGAAATGGCGCGCATATGCGCAAAAACTGTTAAAACCACCTCATTGTGCACATGTTGAAGATTAATTTAACATTTACAACTGCTGTGGATTGGGCTGGATTCACTAGTTTTGCTCCACAAAACACAAACACTTTTAGGTTAAGTCGTACTAAAAAGACACCACAACAACAACACTAAGAAAACTATAAAACAAAAGCAAACCTACAGTTTTCTTTACAATCTGTTAGCAAATACCTTTATATTTGTTTTCCATGGTCCATAAAAAATTGTAAAAAAAAACCACGGCTTTTAACACAACCAATTATTTCTAGCAAGCACACCACGTGGTAGGTTTTAGGTAGACAGGAAACTTTGCAATCCTGGACCAAAAAAATATTTTGAGATGTTTTAATCCTGGCTGATGTGTTTAGAATAAAGAAAAAACACGTGAAAATACTTTACTTTGGACTTTATGGCAAATAAAGGGATTTTCCGACCAATATGCAGCGGTGGCAGGACTGGCCCGCGTGTCTCTGCCTTAAAAGTAATGCACAATAAAATAAAATTCGACTGCCGTAGCGCGCCCAAAATACGTGAACAAGAACCTGCTGTGCAGTTAATGCCGCCCTTCTGTTTGATTTTGATGCTCACCGCTGCTATAAAGCATAGTGTAAATAGAGTTAAATCTACTTACAATAATTGTTTTCAATTTACTCACGAAACACACAGAGATCCGTAAACACTCACGCACGAATCTCCGTGTTTGCTTAGGATCACGTCGTGACACTTCGTGGCACATTTGAATTCATGTCACGCTTGCGACTCTAAAACGTACTGCGGTAGCACCTTTATAGCGCTTTTGTAGAGTCTAACAGGGTAATCGAGAGGTCCATATCTCACAAAAAAAGTTCGTGACGAAAATTTAACTTTGAATAGACCTACCAAATTTTGCTTAGATTTTCTAAGCCTGCGATATTGTTTACCTTGCAGAGCCATCATTCTTTGAGAAATTTTTACTTATACCTCTGAAACAACCTCAAATTCGACATTGTTGGCTTCAATGCACTGTGGCGTGTTCTGATTCAGAAAATTAGTGTTTTGTCTCAAAGATTGTTTTAATAAATTAATAATAAACTGATTCAAATAAAGTCCGTTAAAAACCTAAAAACTCGTGATAATTCCTCAGAATAATGTTATATGGATTGAAATAGGTACCAAAACTAAAATTTAAATTTTTCCACAACCTTTTGATGGTTTACTAGACCAAAAGACTTTGGCTGATTGTGAAGATATTAATTAATTCCTGAAAATTGTAAAAATTTCCTTTGTGCAACGGAGCACCGGTTTAAGTGAAAACCAGAGAAATATATAAATATTTATTTTCCTCCTTAACTGGGAATTAAACACGGAACCTCTTGCACTGAACACGAATGGAAAAGCCTCTTATCGCATTACACCATCGCACAAGCTACGCTTTTGACTTTGCAAGTCAGCCGCTTTTACAATTTGCCAAGACAGCTTGTGGGTGTGTCCGTGGGTGGGGAAACAGGGACCAAAACAGTGACCAATAGAATGACCAATCAGTGACCAAAACAGTAACCAAATAGTAACCAAAACTGTTACCAAACAGGGACTAAACGGTGATTAAAACAGTGACCAAAAACAGTGACCAAAACAATGACCAAACAATGACCACAACAAATTCCACATTAAATGCACTAAACTCTTACCATCGTTATTTAAAATTCACCAAGGAGATGGAAATTGATGGAAGACTACCCCATTTAGATTTTACTATAAAAAGAAATGAAAATAAAATCAAGATAAAATGGTAAAAGAAAACCTTAGCATCAGAACGAATAAATAATTTTCACTCCAAACACCCTAAAAATATGATTGCACATACAGCGGTCAGCTGTATTCAACAGATGCTGAGCATAAGCGACGAGACCTACCATAAGGAGATCATTTTCGAAATTACGAGTATATTGAAGAACAATCACTTCCCAATGAATATTATAAACACTTTAATAAAGAAACATAAGACTACAAAACCAAATGATGACAAACAACCAAAATCATATAGATCCCTGGCCTACGTCCCAAAACTCTCAGAACGTTTCGCAAACTCAGATTGTTTTATCAAACAAAACACTATACAAAATTTGTACAATAAGACGAAGTCCAAAATTGACAAATGCAATGGAAATTTAATGAACACGTGCAATAACACGTACACTGGAAAAAAAAAATCAAAATGAAAAAAAATAGGGGAAAGTTAACTTCGGCTCGGCCAAGTTGTAACAGTTTGTTTTTTCTAAATAAGACGACTTTTCGGACCTTGCGCCATATATGGTATATCAGAAAAATGTGCCCGTTTTTATGCAAAAGTTTCTTCCAAAACTGTTTTTGAAGCAACTTTTTCGAATTTAAGGAAAACTTATTTTGTTTATAAGAAAAAGATTTCCAAATTTTATGGAACATTTTTGATGAGTGTAGAAAAGAGCCAAGCTTTGACCAAGCATCTTTATGATTTGAAGCTGCTTGTAAACATCTCCAAATCACCGCTCAAAGCTTTGATGGCTGATCTCGGCACTCGGGCATTGACAGCTGAATTGCCAATAAACATTTGCAAGTGAATTCGTTACGCGTTTAATTTTTTTTTTTTATTTCTCTCCTGCCAAGGAACGTGCGATCTTTAGCCAGTTTATGCGCCAAATCTGTCCATGTATATGGAACAGCGTGTCTTACAGGTTCTCCAGGCGGCACGCAACTGGGTCAGGTGACTTGTTTTTTGTTTTACCACGAACTCGCAACACTCAGACTGTGCTCCAGTTCTTGGACAGGCCACCAGCTGGCCTGGCTTAGAGTAATGCGAATTCAATTCGCTGGAAAAACAATGCACAGACGAATATCAACTGAGCAGGATTGGTATATTTAGATAGTTTATCTAAGCGAACGCAACTTTCTTTTCGGTTTTGTTTGCTCGAGTTAATTAAAAATTCGAAATTAATTCCGCGCCACACGACGAAACAAAGCAACGAAATTAAAGTAATTTACCGGGGGAAACGGCACAAATGGAGAAGAGCAATAAACAACAAAGACTGCAACAACAACAGCAGCAACCGAAAATGTAATTAAATTATTGAAATCAAATTACAGTTAAATTACAATCAAATGGAAACCAGCCAAAATAATGGTCAGTCGGCAAGTTTGGTTGGAATTCTATTTGGGGCAGCAGTTGGTATTTTGTGACTATTCTGGCTGTGTTTTTTTTTTAGTTGCCTTCAGTTATGTGAGTTAGCTGTGTTTTTTTTATGGATCAGGTGGCTTAAAGTGGATCAACACGCACACACACACACATTTGACTTGCTCAGTTGCACTAAATAAACAGTTATGTTGGAGATTAGAACTAGAGTGGCAGGGATCATTCAGAAAGATCACTTGAATCAAATATCTGCTTTGAAGAGTATAGAATGGTAGGAAAATTGGATGGTTCTCAACTCAAATCTCCGACTTCTTACTCACAAGGTCTGTACTATTGAGTAAATATATATTGTTTCGTAAGACTGCACGAGTAGGTATGAAGCGACAAACATTCTTCATAGTAGGTAACTTCATTTTTAACCTCCCGTTTTTATCTGAAATCTTCAGGTACATCACTTTTTGATTTTACGAATTTGTAGAGAATACTTTTCAATGGATCATGATTTCACATTCATTTTTTGTATACTTTAGTATATACTCTAAAAACTAACGATAGTTTTTCTCTTAGATTTCTTGAACCTGCTTCTCATTTTAAAATTTTTTCTATATTAATTAAGAAACATCATAAAGACGATACTTATCTCTTAGCTATAACTTTTTTCTCACTTTTATTTGCCTTATTAGATCTTCTGAAGGCCTTTATTGGGTATGTCTACTTGTGCGGACTTTGACTTCAGTCCCAATGGTCCCAGCGACACCAAGTGGAAGCCTGTTATAAGCGAATTCTAGGGAAAATAGTAGCCCACCTCCGACCCAATTCAAGATATTTAACAACAACCCCGACTGTAATATACTCTGTACCAGCGAAAATGTGTGCTCAGTATGTGTTCTAGTGCTGAAGTGACAGCTGAAAGCAGCGCTGCATATTTTTTTGCTCATAACTTGAATATCGCTCATCTAATCTCTATCAAACATTTGGCAGATCGATAAATAATCTTGATTAGTATGATGTCTAAAACGTACGTACCATCTATCTTAAAGACTATGGCACATATGACAACTTTTGGCAAAAAATTGAGAATAAACTTGATCTGACTGATCCAACCTCTATCTTTTACCATCGGGCATAGCTATATCGAATTCGCTTTTGATGCTGATCAAGAATTTATATACTTTATAGGGTCGAAGAGATGCTTCCTTCTGGCTCTATGTACCTTTCGTACAGTGAGCCGAGAACTGAACTGGCTTTCTTTCAAAAATCAAAGAATGATACTTGTAAATTTTGAAATTTTAATCATTTTGCTAAGATAAGACTATTCCATTTTCGGATTGATGTAGCCTTTAAGAATGACTTGTCAATCTTTATAAAACACCCAATTCTGTACATCATCTGCGATTGCCCACCGACTTTTTAATAAACCTGTAATTAGATTGCATTTCTTCCCTGGAAGTTGCTAATTGAATTGTGTGAGTATCCTTTTTCATCTACGGGATGACATTCTTATTATTCTGTCGATATGTTTCTAAGCATTCTTTTAGTTTCGAGAATAGTATGTAATAGAGCCCAGCGCTTTCCGATTTAAGTAAACAGCTCAGAATAACAGCTCAACTTGTAAATTAACTCGTTGTTAGGGACTTACGAAATTTAATTTTGTTAGGTTATTTTGTATCAAGCAAAGTAACCTGTTTAATAAACATCACGTCAACTTGGGCTTTGCAATATTTTCAACCATCTTCATCTAAAGAACTCGCAATTCAATAAAGTTTTTGCTCAGGTTACCTATTGGGATTCAAAGGTCATAACATCTTTTTATATCCTGGTGAGACAACCCAATCGAAAATTGTATACGTAGCCTGCATACTCGACATATTTGGGATATTTGTATATAGATTGCAAAGCTGTTCGAAATAGTACGAACAATTCCTTATTCACTTTAGAAGTCATACGCCAGCATGTTCTCATTTCCACCTTTACGGCAATGTATCGAAAGTGTAATTGATTTGTGTTCTCGGAACCCCAATAGTTTTGCTTGTTGGTCGGTGGAATGCAAAGGTAAAACGTAAAAATCAGCCTTTTTCATTTTCGACTGTTCCAATTTCGATCGTTTCCGCTTGGTCGTTTGGGTATTCTCAAGTAGCGCTATTTGCTTTTAGTAGCAGACCAGCTATCGATGAGGGCTGGTCAGAGCTAGTTCGCGTTGCTTTATTTTGGCACTCTCACTTTTTGGCCTCGCCCTTGTTGACAAACTTGATACCAAAAGACTTCGAGCAAAGTTTGGTGAAGATAGCTTTCAAACTGACGGAGGAGATAGCATAGAAACAGACAGACGGGCTGACGGAAGGACGGACAGGCCTAAATCAACTCAGCTCGTTGTGCTGATCAAGAATATATATACTTTATGTGGTCGGAAATGCATCCTTCAATGCGTTCCAAACATCCGGACAATTTTATACTACCCTCTGTAAAAAGAGAACAATTGCATTTAAAAGAGTACAGCATATCAAAAACCGAATCGGAATTGCGTTCGATTTAGTTAAAAGAATTAGTGGAATTGGGAACATGCTTGAAAATTTGGAAATTATAGCCGAACAGAAACCGCCGTACAGGTAGACTCCAAAAAACATGTAATGGACAGAACCAGCAGTTCAAAGACGGTGTGAGCAACTATACAGAACTACCACTTATTTCCGAGCGGTTTGCGTTCATGAAAAATAAAGTGACTAATATAGAAGTTTTGAAAGCAGTTCAGGACGATGTCGAACTTATCACTGGGTGTTTTATAATCAGCATAGAGGACACTAAAAGTCTAATGTAAAGCATAGGTAAAGCAAGACCGCTTTAAAAACCTTGCAAAAGGTTTTGAACTTGTTTTGAATTTTTTCCAAAGGTTTGCTTATATTGGTTAAGGCCCGATTTCTGAAAAGTTCAGGTTAGGTAATCCCCAGAAAAATTTTTTTGTAGTTTAATTTTCTTCGAAAAAGCACTAGGCAGTGCGACCATAATGTATGCAGGTTTCTCAAATCTGGTCACACTGGGCCAAAAACAAAAGACAGCAGCTTTTAACAAGCAAGTGTTTCGAACAGCTGTTGGTCTATCGATGAAAATATCGATAACTCTATTGGGACTAATAAAGAGATATAAATTTGACCTTAGCATGAGGCTGCGGTCTAAGTTTGTTGCTCGGGCCTTAGCAATCAAAGATCCCAAAGATTAATTTAATCATATTTGCCTTTCTTTGCTGATAGATGATCATTAATTGATACCTCTGTTTATCATTGAGAAATAACACTGTAGTTCTACTTAGTATTTCACTAATTAAGATCAGAAAGATCATTTATAGCTGATCATCATGTAATAGCTGATCATCTTCTTCTTAAACCCGATATCCTCGTTGGTTGCCTCATATAATCACTTTAATCTTATCCCTTTATCAGTTCATCATATTTTCCAGACTGATTTCTATTTACTGATCTTCTTTGTTTGAGTATCTTTTATCCAGTCAGTTGCATTTGAAGACGGTTTTAATTGCCCTACCATACTTCCCCTTTAGATCTTCCAAAGATTCTTAAGCCCGAAATCCCCATCAGTTGCCTCTGATTATCACTTAAACCTTTCCCCTTTAACAGCTCATCAGCTTTTCCAGGCTGATTTCTAATTTCCGGTCAGTTGCTTTTGAAGATCGTTTTAATTGCCCAACCATATTTCCCCTTTTTCCTACTCAAGACCACGTTTGAGGATCCCTATACAAAGAGTCTGCTGCTCTGTGACATTGCCTCTAACCCAGTTTATTTTGGTTATTGCACAATCGACACCTCTGATCGGCACTTAATTTGCTAATTAGCCCACCAACAGGCAATGTTATGATGATGATGATGATGAAGATGACGCTGACGATGATGATGCCCAGACAAAATGATGTAAGCGACTTTTGAGTTTGTGGGCTGGCTAGTTATTCGGTTGTCTGGCTGTGTGCCTTTTGTTCGCACGCTAATAATGCGATTATATGTTGATTTAACTCTACCGTTAGTTAGAGGCTACCCAACACTTGCACCAGGTGCCAGGTGTTAGAAATGAGATATGGTTTTTTCTCTTGTTTTGCATATAAACGTATAATTTGTGATTGTCTAATTGTTTTAATGTTGCACAAATGTGGTTATTAAAAGAGGAACACATGGCGTAGCAAAACTGAGAGAAATTTAACATAAAACAATTTCAATTATGATTTGTAGGAAGTTGTGTGTGTGGAGAATGGCTCCATGAACAAAGGCCAAGAATGAGAAATATTGAAAGATACCGACAGAGGATGGTGGAAAAGTCTTAGTCTCAGTACTGAATTTATCAGTGCTGATTCCAATACCCACAAGTTAAGTACTGAAATCCAAGGTAATGTTTAATTTATAACCAAAAATCATGTAAGGGCAGCGATGATGATTTAGTGCTGCTTAGAACGAAAGAGTTTTTGAAATGGTTTTCGGTTTAGTTCAGACGTTTAAGACTACTAAATTATACAGTTTATTTCTGTATTAAAAATTCCAAACAAAATACTATCTGAACAATTCAGTTGCTTAACAAACATTTAGTCCTAAATTTAAATTTGTTGGAGATACCCGAAACGTCTCAAGAGCGGTGCATATCTGTAGGGTTTCCAGCCATCTAGGCATCCACCGACAAAAAGTGCCAACAACTTTCTTCTAACGCTTAATAACGCAGCCTGAACTTACTAAGATTAAGCTGAAGGAATACTACGAACTGCAGAATATTCAGAAAAGAAGACTCACTGAATTCAATTGGCAGTTTTCAAGAAAGAAATGCAGACTAAAGAAGGGAAACCCATAGAACATCTTATGTGCAACCCAAACAGATCGATTTTCTTGAAAAAGCTGGAAATCCTAGAGATTATGAAAGATGCGCGACAGCTTTAACAAACAAATGCCAAAATATGTGCGATATGACCAACTTAAATTTTTCAGAAGCTTAGTTTTAAAGGCTAACCTAAGGGTTAACCAGTTAAATTCTGCAAAAGGTTCGTTCCGAAGGTCCCTTGGGTTATAGCTTCGAGATATTAACATTTTGATGTGAAACATCTTTAATTTCGGTGTAGAAGATTTTAATAGGAGTAAAATTTGATTTCAGCGTCACACTGACATGGCATTTTTATCGAGTATCGAGTGGTTAGTATCGAGTTCTAAGTATCGAGTACTTAGTATCAAGTATTTAGTATCGAGTATTTAGTATCGAGTATTTAGTATCGAGTTCTTAGTATCAAGTACTTAGAATCGAGTACTAAGAATCGACTACTGAGAATCGAAGTCAAAGCATCGAGTACTTAGTGTCGAGTGTCAAGTAACGAGTATCGTGCTCTGAGTATCAAGAACATAGTATCGAGAACTGCGTTTCGAGTACTTAGTGTCAAGTACTGAGTATCGAGTAATGCGTTTCGAGTACTTAGAATCGAATTTCCAGTACTGAGTCTCAAGTACTGAGTATTAAGTAGCGAGTACTGAGTACCGTGTATTGAGTATGGAGTACCGAGTACTTTGTGTCGACTAATGAGTATCAAGTACTGAATATCGAGTACTAAATATCAAGTATAGACTAAAACACACACACTCAAATAAGCAAGAGTCGAGCACATCCTATACAGTATGTATGACATCGTGAGTATGAGTCAAACTCACGACTATTTTTTTCTATTTTAGTGGAATTTGAGCGAATCAAAAAAGGCACATATTCGGCAGAGCTGTAAATGAATTAATCATTTCAAGATTGATTCAGGAATCAATCACAACCTGATTGAAAAAAGCAACGATTGCATTCCATTGGCTTTACATCATTAAGATTTAAATCTTCTTGAAATCATTGATGATTGCTCTATGGTGATTTATAACTCTTTTGGAGCAAACATAAAGAACTATATTTTGATTGCACTCATTTGATTTAAGTCTAAAAGATTAAATCAAAAACATGATCTTCATTTGGATTTACATGTGAAATTTGATTTTAATCTTTTGAAAGAAAAGTCTGATTTAAATCACAAAATGAATTAAATCTGGTATTGATTTAATCATAAATGATTTAAATGCAGTCTCTAAACCTTTTCATAAGCAACTTAAATTAAAACTTAAATAAGCAGTAAAATCCATTAAATAGCTATAATATTTAATCTTGAAGGAACGCATAGCAAAACAAATTTTAACCTAGTTCCAACTGAAATCCTAGTAACTAAGCTTGACAAGTTATTTAATTTTACGGATATTGCCATTAAACTTATAAGCTCTTACTTATCCGATAGAAGTCAGGCAGTGGCAACTGAGTCTGAAATATCGTCTACTTAGAGTCTAACTAGTGGTGTACCCCAAGGCTCAGTCCTTGAACCACTTCGGGTTTCTTTATATGTAAATGACCCTTCAGATATTTTGTCTAATTGTAATGTCCAAATGTGTGCCGATAATGTTCAAATGTATGTATGTCGTCCTCTGACTAAAATAAATGAGTGCGTAGATATTTGTAATAGAGATTTGTTAAGTGTTGATGATTGGGCTAAATGTAACGGATTGTCACTCAACCCTGTAAAGTGTAAGTGTAAAATAGTAGTAGTAGTAAAATGGCGCCAACAGCAGAGAGGGGTGGCTGGGTGTAAAGTTTATTCAAAGAAAAACTTTTCATTAGATGTTCCGAGGCGGGATCGAACCCACTACCTCTTGCACAGCGGTTGCGCACACTAGCCGCTCAGCCACCCGGCTTGTACAAGAAAGCCTTAACTACAACAGACCTTCCAAAACTAAATATTCAGAACAAGTCTATTAAATATGAATCACAGACTGTATACCTAGGGATTACATTCAATAATACATTATCTTGGAATAACCACGTGACTAGAGCGACTGGAAAAACGTTTGGAGTACTTAGACAACTTTCATTTGATCGCAAAGACATACTTGATACCCATACTTTGTTATGGGATTGAAATATTTGGAAACTGTGATGCTGCCTCCCAAAGAAGACTTAACGTAACATTCAACAATATAGCTAGATATGTATATAACGAAAGTCGAACTGACCACATTACACAGCTTGCTAGGGAAATATACAATGTTGACTTTAAATCGTTTATAATCGGCGGTGTCCCAGAAATCTCTTCCAACCAAATTCCAACCCACTCGTATTTTGTTGGGAGATTTTGGCAAACCAACCTATACACAAACCAGCCAATACACTAACCAACCAATAGCGAATTCACGAACCCACGCAATATATCATCACTGTTTTTGTAGTAGGACCATAATCTTATACACACACCTTTCGAACTCGACTTTCGAACTAGACTTTCGAACAGAACGAAATCTCTCGAAGTTCTGGGACACCGACGGATTTCACTAGCGATTTGCAAACCAACCGAAGCCTAAATCTCTAAAGATTTCCAGGACACCGCCGAATATACAGATCTATTATTTTTCTGCAAAAGGCAATAAATACTAGAGAACCATCATATTTGTATGACAAGTTAAGTTTTGCCACATCAATAAGAACTATGAACCTAATAGCAGTAAGTCATTTCGGAAAGACAGTTCTTTGTTAATACTGCTAGGTTGTGGAACAAACATTAAGAAAGTCAGTAGCGCAACGCAATTTAGGGAAAGCTGAATATACACCCAAGAAACTAGATCTTTAAATGAAAAATTACTGTTTTTATTAAATCTATAGAATTAAGTAGGATAATTCAATTTAAAATCAAACGACTTCTTTTTGTGACTGGTGCAATAATTTTTAAGTATATATTTGTAGCACCAGGAATTTTTGTGTAATAAATCTAAATCTGTGTCAGAGAACACCAGGAATTGGTAGTTGATTAGTAACAACTTCTAACTGACTGACAATATATTAAGTTGCAAAAAAAACCAAAGAGGATAAAAAATATTAATAATAAAAAAGTTTACTGCCAATTAAGTTGAAAATCATGCCAGGATCAATGCATAAGCGCAATTCACTGTAAAAAGATCTCAATGGTAATAAAACCGTTAAATACTTTAGAAATTGCTGTTGAAGACCACGAATGACCACACATAACTACCCAGCCTTGGTTATGAAAATACTAAAACGCAAAAATGACCAATGGTAAATACTTGAGAAACTACTTTTTTACTACCACAAATGACCACACATAATTACCCACCTCAGGAATCATCAATGATTTCAAGAAGATTAAAATCTTTATTATTTAAAGCAAATTGAATGCACTTCGTGATTAATAAAGAATTCTAAAAGAATTTTAATCTTTTACAACTCAGATATTCGGCCTCATTTATGTGGAATTTTTTTGATAAATAAATCACTAAAGCTGGCATCACTAGAAACTGTCATCGATTTCTGAGCTGAATATGTTGGAAACCATACGCAAAGTGAGCGTAGGGGGCTACATTAACATTGATCCTTCGAGCCGGATATTATACCCCCGCCCCAGCAATAGCCGTTGAATTTCAGTTCAATGTTTAAAAAACCATTCCCGAAAGAAAGAAGAAGATCGCACTCCTACTTAAACATTCTTTAAATGATCATTCATCTATTTTTACAACATTCTACCCAAGCCAAGTAAAGCCCAATTTACACGACCCGATCACTCAGCTGAGTTTTGTATCTAAGTATCTGTCAGCCCGTGTAAACAGGCGTCAGAGCATACTCAGCTGAGCGATCAAGTGTAATAGAACCGGCTCAAATTGAACTGACCGCACAGCAGACGCTCAATGTACCATTGGTTTTGTAGTTAACTGACTCAACTAAGCTTCTCAGACTTGTGTAAATGCTGAACTGAGTTGCTCAGCTGAGTTTTTGACACTCAGATCAGCTGAGCGATCAGGTCGTGTAAATTGAGCTTTAGGATTTTGATTTTGATACGATTTTTAACTGCGCCTTTACTAGATAATGTACAGAAAATTATTTTAGTTCTCATAAATGTGACCCGAATCCTTTTTCCAAACAGATGGGGTCTGGTTCGGGTGCGTTTCGTTCATGGTGCGTTTCGAAAGTCCCACAAACCTGAATCGAACCGATTCCACAGGCCTTGTTTAGGCCATATTCTTTTCAATGGCTCTTCTTTGCTTAATTGGAAGGGCTTTCCGCTGGAAGGGTACAAACAGCTGAGTTAAACTCATTAAAGAGGGGGGAACATGAGCAAATCAACCGACTAAACAAAATTGTTAGTGCGGATGAGGAATAAAACAACTGAGTAACATCTGAGTGTGTGAAGAAGTAACTAAACAAAACTGAACTGCTAAATAAACTTATAAAACTCATTAAAGAGGGAAACTGAGCAAATTGAAAAACTGCAAAAAAAATAACTGAACCAAAAGGAGTAAGAAAACAACAGCATATAAACTAAGTGAGTGAACAACTGAACAAAGTAAGTCAGGTCTTGTACTGACTAAAAGTGAAAAAAAGAGCAACTAACTAACAACGATGCAAAAACAAGTAAGAAAGTTCGTCAAGCCCGACTATAATATACTCTGTACCTCCCAAAGTTTATGTAAAGGTGTGTTAAGTGCTGCCCATCGCCGTTGCGTCGGCATCCGATCTCTACCAATTCTTCAGCGGATCGATAAAGAATCACAATTACTATATATGTCAATTTGCGGGGACGGCAACGAGTTTTTCTCCCATACATGTCGAACCTCTATCTCTTACCATCTTTGAGATCTGTTTGTTCATACGGACAAACGGCCGGACAGGCGGACGGACGGACAGACCGACAGACGGACATATCTAGATCGACTCGGCTGTTGATGCTGATCAAGAATATATATACTTTATGGGGTCGGAGATGCTTTCTTCTGGCTGTTACATACTTCTGCACAAACTTAATATAATCTGTGCACCTCTGGGACAGCGTATTAAAACTGAGAAAAGTAAACAACTGAACAATGCTACTCAGTTTGTTCACTCACTAAAAAGTGGGCAGCTGACTTTCAACTGAAATTCAACTCTCCTAAAAGACAACTCCCTCCTAACTAGCTCCACTCTCCCCGTAACAGTAGTCCTACCTCATTGGAATTCATGGTCTCGAAACGGGCTAGTATCTCTTTGACTGATATCTTTGATTCCGTTGGCTCCTCCAGTATGGTTTCCATGCGACTTACAGAACCGCTGCTGGCATTGCTCACACGTCTCGTCTTGTTGCCCAACAGCATGGCGGGCGCAGGGACAGCAATTGCATTGGAATTGCTCTGAGCATGGCCCACAAGCAGCGTAGGAAACAGGTGCTCAGGTTGTTCGGGTGATTTATCTAAGATTTCCGTGTTAGCTGGTTGCTCGTCATGGTTGTTGTTGTTGTTGTTATTGTCTCGACTCTGATTGAGCTGGAGCTGAAAGCTCAGCTGCTCCTCAAAACAGCACTGTTCACAGAGGCTGGTCGAGGTATGGGAGGTGTTGGTGTTGCTGTTGGAGGTGCTATTGGAGTTGCTGCAGCATTTATAAACAATATCTTCCTCCACACTCCAGGCATTGTCATTCTCCAGGTCAGAGGCGGTGGCATTTAGCTCAGCACCCAGTGAGGCGCAGCACTGCTCGTTCAGCTCACGTATACTCTCATTGGTGAGCTGATCAAGATTACTGCCACGGTGCACCTGATGCACCTGAGCCGCGGTGGTGCCAGTGATATGAGCGATTTCCGCATCATCGGAATCGGTATAGAGCAGCTCATGCTCGTCGTCGGTAAGGTTGTTGAGTGAGTCCAGGGAGGCGCATTTGCAGTCCTGATCCTGCTGCTGCTGCTGATGTTGCTGCTGTTGCTGCAGCAGCTTAAAGTTGTTGACCTTGTCGTGGTGCATTTTATTGATCAACGATTCCACCTTGTTCACAATACTGCTAAACTTGTGGGGCACACTACCGCCAGCTGTCAGCTGCTGCTGAGGCGCCGCCTGACAGGATTTACTGCTACGCACGCTCTGCGACATGGCTCAGACACACTCACACACACGCGGGTGCCAGTGAAAGTTGTTAGTGCATTTCGATGAAGTCCAAGCTACATGTCCATAATGAATGTTAAATATTGTTTACACTTTGCCACCAATTCGAGGAAAAACGTTTCCCGCAACGATGTGGAAATTGTTGTGGCAATTTTTGTTGCAATTGGCAATTCACTTGCATGGATGGATGAGTTCTGTGCGCAAAACTGAAAAGCTCTTGGTTAACTTAGTTCGATCACATCGCGAACCACTTGAACTGCATCTGGATCCGACTTCTTAATGGGTCAATATTACAGCTAGGTTTTTATATATCTCATCTCTTGGGCTAAACAAAAACACACATTTCACAGAAACAGCACAGCAACAAAAAAAAGTTGGTCAACAAAAAGCAGACGACGCCGCGGCACAATAACAAAAGAATTCGTGGAGCTGGAGCTCGCTGCGTGATGCCGTTACCGCACATTTGTAACAACTGAAAACTGGGCAGACTGGTCAAAACGAGCCAACGCCATTTGACTGGCCATTTCACTCGCAACAGAGCAGAACAAGCAACCAGCCAGCCAGCCAAGCCAGCCAGCAGGCGAGAGCCACTTGAGCCAACTGAGCAAGTTGAGTGAAAACTGCAACCGAGCGTAAAGCCAAAGAGAAAGAGTCGGAAAGTCTTTTCCCTACGCGCCCACCTCCCCCCGGCTGCCTTCAACTAACTGTTTCAAGCTGGCGTCTCATCTCTCATCTCAACTCATCTGCTGGTGGTCAGTCTCCAGCTCTCCAACTTGGGCATTTGACGAGTTTTCACGCATAAAATGAATTAAATTAACAACTAAATGAAATAAAGAAAGATGGGAATGAAAAAGAAAATCCAATTGACGGACGTGGGCCAGTTATGAATACATTGATTCACTCGAACTCGTAAGTACTTTATATGGCAACTAACTGAATCAGTGGGCTTCACTGAGCTTGCGGCAAATGCCACAAAACCAGATTTTTAAAAATACCACAGATTGAGGTGGCCGCTGGAGGGAAGTTACTCCAATATTGAGATGTAGTATTAGGCTAGAAAAGGACTTCGCGCATTTCGTGCTCGTTTCTACAACAAAATAAGAAGGGAGAAGGTATGATACGAGGCGAATGTACCTTTAAGTCTTAGACTGCTTCTGCACTCAGAAAAAACAGAACGAATAATTTAAGTACGAACGCTCTTAAAAAAAAAATGCATTAACAAATTAAAGTACAACTATTTACTACTACAATATATTTTCAAACCCTTCCACGTTGCTAGTCCGTGTGGAAATGATTGGAATCAAGGTTCCAGAATCGAGTGGGAGGTACTCGGCGTCAGTAATTCATTCAAACTCACCGTTTACTGTAGTGTCTTCAGGCTAATATCCATAAGTACATTTTGCATCTTCTCAGACAGCCGTTTGCCACACAAATCGTTAAGAGATTACAGAGCTGTACGATATCCAACAAATTTTGGACCAAGGGCTCAGGGACATCGAGGACAACTGCAAAGCAGGCAGGAGAATTCTCAAGGAAGAGCACTGGCGTAAACATCCTTCCCGATAGGGAAGCGAGAGCGAGATTACAAGCTCAAAGAAAACCAGAAATGGCAACCTGATGGATAGTACGGCAGACAGGGCCAACTTGATGGGCATAGCGCTCAATAAAGCTGTAGTTAGGAACAAAATGGGGCACTGGCTGGTCGGGACTTCTTTCTTCTGCGTCGACGGAGACAAAATCATATCAGATCTTAAATTTTCTAATTAACGTTTCTGATCTTGCTGAGGTTATGCCCAGACATATATCGGGTTTCATCCAAGCGCATGAATGGGCCTAGATGATTAGTAGTTAATCGCTCTTTTTCAGCCTCATATCGGATCGAGGAGTAGGAAAAAAGTAATGGACAGGAAAAGATCCGTATAGGCATGACCTAAGTGTGCTGTAGCAACCACTCTAACCTAACCTATCTGGGCACTCGCACATCGTCTGCCCCGATAATGACAATAAGATCTTGATAGGCGACTTTAAAATCGGGGGAGAAGTAGTTATACCCCACCTTAAACAAGCCCCAGTTATCGAGAAAGTCTGATAGATTCCGCTGCGGGCAGAAACATGGTCGTAAGTAGTGACAGACTTGAACATCACGACCTGGAAGTTCCCTGATCAAAGGACACGAGACTAGATTAATCACGTTTCAATTGGCGTATGCCAGCCTATTCAATAATCTGATGCTGGAGTGCAACTGGCCTCTCACAGAAAAACCTCTAAGGAATCTTTCACCGAAGCAGGTATGAAAAGGAATGAAAACAGCAACACCTCAAAGTATCGTTTTTGGAGACAAATCCCAACACGCTCCCTAGACATAGAGCATTCAATCCTATAAAATGACTTCTTAGATCGTCGAAGATAACCATATTAGATAATTAAAGGAATCCGTTTAGCGGATTGAATGCTCCATGTCTAAAAAAATGACTTTCTCAGTTAAATGCTCAAAAAATTCCTTCAAAACAAGCTGCTAGCTGTAAGCCTTTAAGTTTACTACAAGCTTTAAGCTTGCAAAACAAAACCCACGCAATCACAGACTTGCTCTGAGAGTCAAGCAGAAGTAATCTAGAGCAACGATAAGGAACCTGACTTCTCCGTGGGTAATAAATAGTAGACTCACCTTGCGGAACTCTTGTACAAAACTGGTGATCATCGTTTGGATGGCTGCCGCTCGCGTGGCATGCAACGCCAAATGCTTGCCATTGCGCAGATTCAGTTGCAGGGCAGCTGGTCGTGGTAAGGTGACTGCATTTTGAATTTCACCAAACGAGATGGCCTGCACCACAATCAGATAGTCGGCATCCCGACGCGCCAAATAGAGACCGCTGTGAGAGACACCCATAATGCTGACATCCGGATAGAGGGGGGCACCTTGTACGGCAAAGAGGCGAGCAAAGTACAGGGGCCAGTCGCGTGCCATATCCACCAGATGGCGTTTGACCAGTGCCCTCACCTGTTGTCCGCGAGCAGCTAGGGTATCCACACTGACTCCATGACCATGCAGCATATTGAGAGCGGAGCTCTTCTCCTGGGGCGTAATACGCAGACAAGGTGTCACGCCAAAGACATCGCTTAGGACCTGTGCAAACAGTAGATCCAGGGCCACGGGTGGTCCGATGGGCTCGTGCGGCTGGAATACCTCTTTGCGAACCCGCAACTTCCATGGCACGCGATTATAGGTGAGACAAGCGCTGGCACCCTGTCCGGCTCCAGCGCTGACCGTGGCTAACGCCGCACTGCTGCCGACCTGCGGTGATGTGGATGTCATGGTGGGCGGTGGAACCGGAGCTGGCACTAGCACTGGCGGCGGCGTTGCTATCGGCTCCAGCTCCTCGCGCATGCCGGAGCTGGCCGAGCTCTTCCGCTTGCGCTCGTGCTCATACTTCTGGGCCATGTGTGTACGGAAGGTGGCCGGTGTGGAGGACTTGACTATGGTCTCAAGGCTGGCCTGGATTACCCTGGGCGGTGCCGGCTGGTAGACTTTGTGACTCTCCTTCTCGCGCTCCACCTGGCGCAGCTCGTAGAGGCGCTCACGCTCGCGTTCCCGCTTTTCCCTTTCTTTTTCACTGCCACTGCCAGAGGCAGGACCTTCCACCTCGGCTCGATCCCACACGGACTCCGAGTAGTCCTCGCGATCCCGCGACCTGCTGCGACTGCGGGATCTCTCACGTTCTGACTGGTCCCAGGCGGCCACCGAGTTGGAGGACTGATCATCCAGGTGGTGGTGATGATGATGCTGCTGCTGCAGCAGCAGCTGTTGTTGATGCACCGCACCGAATGTGTCCCGCTCCTGGCGTTGTATAAAGGCGGGCACATGGTCCTTGCGATAATCCGGTTCGGGTTCGGGACTGCGCTCCACGGGTGGACTCTGAGGTGCGGGTGGTGGGGCCGGCGGAGCCATAGTGGGTGGTCGTATGGGTGGCGGTGGTGCGGGCACGCTGGGCACGGGCGGCAGTAGCACTCCCGGCCAGGAAGTAGTGGGAGGCGCCGGAGGCGGTGATAATTTGCCCTCCATGCGCTCAATCTGCGTGCGTACGGTAGCCAGAGAAGTGGATTCGCCCTGTCCCACACCGCCCCCGCCTCCACCACCACCACTTTGAGAATTGACACTAGCAAAGAGTCCACCCAACTGCTGTTGAAGCATTAGCTTGCGTGTATCCTCCAGTTTGGCGGGTGCTCGCTGTTCCGACTTGTTGGACACAGTGGAACGCACCGAGTGTCCAGCGGTCACCTGCTCCAGGCGCTGGCGCATCTCCGAGCTGAGTTTCAGTTTGCCCACGCTACCCGGTGGCGGACGATCAGCTCCTATCTCAAAGCTCTTCTTGGCCAGCTTGGTGGTGGTCACCTGGGTCTGTGGCTGCACTGCATCCTGCACATCTCTGGAGGTGGTGGTGGTGGTAGTCTCCATACGTATGCTGCTTCGCATTAGATGAGCAGACAGCGGACCGCTATTGCCCACAGGCGGCGGGGTGGGACTCTCAATCTCAAACTCCTCCCACTCGATGGCTGTGGCAGTAGTGCCTCCGCCATTTGTGGCCGCCAGCTGATGTTGTGCCTGCGGTGTGGTCTTCCGCTGCTGTTGACGCAGCTTGAAGGCAAAGAAATCCTCTTCGGTTTGGAACTGCGGCTCACCCTGCGGCGGAGGCCAACGCCATTTTCCAATTCGCACGGTCTTGGCCCGGCCATAGGGATCTAGGAAATGTCGCGTCTCTGAGGGATCCTTACACTCCAGTGGTGGTGGCATGGGCGGTGGCGGGGGCGGTGCCGGTGGATGCACAGACTCCATGACCACCATGCTGCTTCGCGTGGTCTTCATCCGCAAAGGAGACTGCGGTGGCGGTGGCGAAATGGAGGCTGGTGGTGGAGGAGACGCCGAACTGGCAGCCGCTGCTGCTGCCGCCTGCTGGGTGAGCAGCGTCTGCAAAGCCTGATTCTGGGCTAAAAGCTGCTGTTGTATTTGCAGATTTTGGGCCATGGCCGACTGGAGGAAGGCTCGTTGCACCTGCTGCTGATACAAGGCCGGAGCCGAGTCCGTCTCCTGAGGCAGCTGCATTAGCTGATGCAGCAGCGGATCGGAAGCATTGCTGGTATCTGTAGGGCCACCTCCTTTGAGGCACTGAACCAGCTGCTGTTGTTGCGTTAGTTGCTGCAGCGTCTCGTCTAGGAAAAGCCCCGAGTCTAGGTAATCCTCCAGTTCCACTTCCTGCTGTGGTTTGCCACCCCCACGTATGCTTGCAGCCAGGGAACGTGCATCGGACAGCTCATCCAAGGAGCCATCCAGTACAGGACTAAACAAATCATCCAGAAACTGATCCACATCCGAGGCCTGCGAGGGTACACGCACACGTCTCACATGACTGGCCAACGAGGGCGCCTCACTGGTGTCCGACATTGCCGACGAGCGTGTGGCATACTCCGATTTGTCCATATACTTGCTAGAGTGGGAACCATGCGAGGCAGCATGGGAACGACGTCCCGCATGCTGAGATTTCTGATATCTAGGAGCCGACTCTTTGCCCATAGGTGCCAGACGCTCAGCCGAGTGATAGCGATCATTGAGGCGACTCTCCGACAGACCTAGGGTATGCAGTGGCTCCTGGGAGTCGCAGTCGGGCAAAGGCAGTGACTGCCCCGGACCTATATCGCCAGCCAGCAGATCATCTAGCGACTTGGAGCGTGACTTGGACTGGGCGGGACTGGGTGCCCGCTCGAAATAGCGTTCATTCAAAGCCGAACTGCGGGACAATAGCTCCCGGCTGCTTCTACGCTGTTGCTGCTGCTGCTGTTGCTGAATGGGATCTTCCTTAGGCGCTGCTGTGGGTGGAGCAGGAGGCGGTACCGCTGGACGCTTGACTGCCTCCGGTAACGAGGTACGCATAAACTTGGCACCCGAGCGCAACAAATCACTCCTGGGCGCTGGGAAGGCAGGACACAACTCCTTCTCGGCTATCAAGTCCAAAACATAATCCAAGCCACAGCTGTCGGTCAGCTGCTGGCCATCATCCAGCACTAGAGTCCAACCACGACTGCCCACTCCCAGCGTAGACACCGCTAGGGCGGCAGCCTCTTCACAGCTGGTCCAGGAATCAATGGCCACCGTCTGGCTGGCCTCATCGGGTAAGGTCAAAGGCAAAGCCATATCGCAGCCACGCGACCAAGAACGCCATTCCAACCAGGCGGGCACAAAGCTGCGACAAGCATTGCCACCCGATCCCGAGCTTTGTTGCCTTAGTAGCTGGCGCAGCAGTAACTGACGCATGGGCAGAGGAGCCTCATCGTCCACAAACTTCATGAGATACTTGCTAAAAGCGGGACTGGGCTGGAAACAGCACAGACATTGGCCCATTAGTTGCCACAGTCGTGTGGCCTCTGGGTTGTTCGAGTTCAGGCCATAAACCTGATTACATAACTGCACCAGTATTTCATCTCTTAGGCCGCGGGAGCTCAAGGCCTTGTGCACTATGTAGTCGGCCAGCAGTTTCTCTTTGGCGCCCTCTAGAGCCTTGTCATTGCTCCAACGCAGGATGAGCTTGAACACAGCCAAAGCATCCTGGAAATCCTGATCTCGCGAGGCGGCTCGGGTCAACAAAGGAGCCGAGATGGGCTCTCGACGGGGCTGTAGTCTCAGGCCATTGCAGTAGACGCTGCTGAATTTGCCAAACGAGAATTGAGCCAAATCTTCAGGTAAATAAACACTCGAGGCCGGCGGACCCGGCACAGTGCCCAAGACTTTAACCAGATTGCGATCGCCATGTGGAGGATTCCAGCCCTGAAGCTTAGAGTAGATGAAGGCCAATTCGGCGGGTATATCCAGATAACTAAGCTGACTTCTCTCCAGCACCGCCTGCTTGGCCTCTCGCGCCTCGCGTGCTCTCTGCGCGGCCTCCCTGGCCTCTTGCCGTCGACGATGATCGGAACGCAGTTGTTGGACATAGCGACGTGCCTGACGCCCACGCCACAAACGCTGGGCAGTAACAGCTCCACGTTTCAGACGCTGATAGCTTTGCTGTTGGCTTTGACCACGCCAGCGTGCCTGTAAACGGGTGGCAGCCACCTCGCGTCTAGCCAGTTGTCGTCGCACCAGCATGCCACGCACATGACGCTGTATATTCACCGCCGCATGGCGCAAACGTTCGGTACGTCCGCTCTCCAAAGCACGATGCAGGGCTTCGCGCAGGAATACCCGTGTAGCTCCCAACTGGTAGTCGGGTCCCTCCACTCCGGTGCGTGGCATGGCCTCCAGTAAGGCGCGACAAAGCTCACGATAGGGTGTACCGCGTGCCAGAGGAGACGACAGCAGATGACGATAGCGTTCCACGAAATGCTGGAAACGTAAGCGCACCGGATAACCACGCTGTCGTATCTGTATGGTGTCCAGCATGCCCAAGTAGCGCAGCTGCTGCAATACACAGGGCATATCCATGCGCAGGGCGTGCTTCTCCTGATTGGGTTTGATGCAGCGCACAAACCAGGGATGACAGCGACCCATGGACTGCAACAACTGCTGCAAGGAGTCCGCAAAACGAGCAGCCACTGTGGGTGTGCGTGGCTTCATGGTGACAAAACGTCCATTGCTACCCTTGGGCAAGGTTTTGCCCGCATCTCTTTGTGCACGCAACTGTTTGGTCAACTCACTGACCAAAGTCAAACGACTGGAGGCCAATAGCTCTAGGACATCACCACGCAAGGCATCACGATTTTTGTCCAGAAAACCATCCACGCAATACCACACCTGCCCCGCATAGTGAGTCACTCCAAATTCCTGAGCTCCTATACGAGGACGTGCATACAGCTCACTCAAAGCATGATTATAGTGACACTTCTCCAGAAAACTGAGGTCAGTAGCACGCGGAAAGTTGGACTCATCGTCCAGCAAATGGCAAATGCCCACCGGTTTCTTGGCCAGCAGATGTATCACCGGCAGATTATCATCCCAGGCCAGGGGTGTCCATTCCAAGCGTTCGCGCGCGTACTCCGCCTGCTCCAGCTTGAATACATGCTTGTTGAAATACAACTGTAGATTCTCATTGGCATAGTTGATGCACAGCTGCTCAAAGCTATTCTCGGCCAAGTCCTCAAAGCCAAAAATGTCTAAAATGCTGATGCGATGGGCATCATGAGTGCCGCCCTTTTGTACTATGGAATTGATGCGTGACACCAGCCAGTTGAAGAGGCCTGCATACAAGGCCTTGGCGAAGGCATCGCGGGCATCCAAAGCCTGATCTATACCCAGCGGGGTGTGCAAGCGTTCCGCACGTGCCTCTGTGGTACGACTAGTTAGCGCTCGGTGCAGTCCCTCGGCGCTGATGTGGAGTAGATGGGCTGCCCATTTGATTTCCGCATCGGAACCCACTTCCACGCCCTCCTGGCCATGACGCAGCTGACGACGATGAAAGTACACATTGCCCAGGTGCAGCACAGCGGCCAGCACTCTGACAATGCCTTCGCGTTCGCCCTCGGAAACGCCCAGCACCTGCATGGCACTCTGCAACGAGGCCCAATCCACTCGACCGCTGGCACAATCCGTGGCGCCTTGGTTCAGGTAGAAATACTTGTCTGCCTCCAGTAAGCCATACTTGCTACGTTCCGTCTCGGTTAGACCGCCCAGCATTTCGTAGAACACATGGTAGTTGCGCTCTCCGGGTGCCTGGGTGACAATGCGTGACTTCTCCAACAGGTACTGGGTAATCTTGGCGCCCACTATGGCTCCACTCTTGAAGTACACCTCCAGATACTTGCCAAACCGCGAGCTGTTGTCATTGCGCGCCGTTCGCGCATTACCAAAGGCTTCCAGCAAGGGGGCTGCCTCCAGTATCTGCTCGGTGATGACCGCTGAGGCGGAACCACCACCGGGCACCACCGCAGCCAGGTACTGCATTACCAGTTTGGTTGACTCCGTCTTGCCCGATCCCGATTCGCCGGATATCACCACCACCTGGGGTGAGGGCAAGGCCGCATGAGCTGCGGCTCCAATGGCAAACAGATGTGGGGGCAAAGCGCCCAGGGGACGTCCAGCATACTGCTTGGCCACCTCCAGGCCATAGGCATCCGGAAACATCTTGTAGGGATTGACAGCTATGAGTATGCTGCCGGCGAACGTGTAGATCAGACCCTTGTCATAGCGTAGCCTTAGATTCCACAGCAGGGAGGCCTCGTGTAGATCATCCAAAAGGGTCATATCCTCCACACCACTGCTGCCCAGATCTTGACGTGCACGCAGGCTGCCCTCGCCTGGCTGCAGGGCAAAGGTTTGTGGCTGAAATGACAAAGAGAGGGAGAGAGTTTAGCTGGCTGGATAATCGCAGTTCCGGTTCTCCTCACATGACGTGCTATCACATCGCTACACAACGTGGATAGCCGCTTCACCACCTGTGGGTAGCGACACTTTAAGCGACGTTGACGACTCTGCTGATAATTGGCCAAGAGCGGCACATCATCCAGTTCCTCGAGGCTGGCCGGACGTTGCCGTCTTAGCACATGGGGCGAGAGCAAGGCCAGCGATGGCGACTGAGCCGGACTGGGTGTAAATGAACTGCTGCTGCCGCCCCGCTGCCATGGCTCTAGATGGAACCGTACAATGCGCATCTAACGGAACTACCCAAAACCCCCAACAACAACCAAACGGAGACGTTTAATGGCCGCCGTCTCGAATGCAACTGCTGGCAGGAATCCCACAGAAGTCAAGCCACTGCCACAGTTTCCCCAAACGTTTCTAAAACGTTACAAAAAAACACGTTTACCCGCCTAAGCAGCAGCAGCATCAGCAGATGACACTCCTGTTAGCCAGGTTTGGGCCACCAGAACACACAAGCCACAAAATAATAAAAAAAAAAGTAGTGGAAACCCGATCGCTGATCTCTATGATTGCCTTTCAATTAAGAGAAGAGAGGGGCTTTTTTTGTGTGTGGGACTTTCTCTGACGCCGTCTCAACCAGTTCAAGTTCGTCGCCGTTATACGTAGTTGTTCTCTCGTTCTTGTGTGTGTGTCCCCTGCAACAACAACAACAACACAACGTGTGGGGCATGTGCATTGTGTGGCATGGTTTGGCTAAGAATCATCTGTTTTGTGGAACCGTGGCCAATGCATTCGGTTCATGGACTTTAATTTGATGTGGTTATCGGTAACGGTTGATGGAGCCTCCAATGAAATCAATGAAATCGATATGAAGTGTTGAAAAGCACTAATGGTTCGTAAGAACTTCCAGATGAACCAGCTCTAATCCAGGAGATTATCTTAAGACTAAGAATTGATTGTTTCTCAAAAACCAAACTCAAGATCAGGCATTGTTTTGGACGTTTCGAACTGAACTTTTTGGTAATGTTAATAATCTTCTGTGGCTTATAAAATAAAAAGAAATAACTAGGTCTTCAAATAATGGTACTAGCTAGGAGCTTAGAAATTCGGAGTTCGAGTTTTGGTTAAAGAACGAAATGAAAGATAAAGAAAGATACGCAAAATGAATTGGAGCTGGATAGAACATCTATCGCTAGGAGAGCTATGGAATGAAACGGCCCAAAGAAACTTTGAGGACGACTGTCGGTAGAAAAGATAAAAGCTTCCAAGTGATGGCTAACAACAGAGTTCGTTGGAACAGAAGAGTGGTTGTTTTTTTACAGGATTGCAGCTAGACTAAGTGGAGCCTCGAACTCTTACTAATGCATTAAATCTACGTCTCAGTGGTGCTTCCTATTTTACTCTATGGAGTAGCAGTGAAATGGCAAGCAACGGAAAAGATAACCTACTACATAATCATGAATATGGACCAGCGGCAGCCACTGGTTTATATTACGCGAAAGCTGATATCTACTCCAACAAAGGCACAATACTCGGAATAGACACCACCAGCCGTGCAGCAGACGGTACAGCCTAGCACTGCAAAGTTACGGAAAAAGCTCAGCAAAAGTAGAAATGGCCAGATCCTCAGATTGCAAAGTGTCGAGCACTAACCAGGACTGTAAACCGGTTTGGAGTCGAAAACCTCCGGAGTCGGAGATTCTAAGATTTTTGGGAAATCGGAACCAAACTGGAACCGGAGCAAACGTTTTTTTCCCCAGCTGAACCTGAACCTGAACAGGAGCAAAACAAAAATTTAAAAAGGGTTTGGTTCAAGAAAAATTTGAATTGAATTTCGTTGCCAATGATTGTTATTAAGATATATCTAGATTCGCACTCTTTGTAAGAATTTTCGAGCGATTACTAACTTTGATAGAATTCTGTATTAAGAGATCTGCAGATATAAAAGAGTTGCATTTAAAGTCAACAGATTGGGATTCGGTTTACAATTTTTCCCGCGTTTTCTACTCAACTTGGTACACAATACAGTAATACCATACTTAAGTGTTTAGAAAAACGATCAAACATTTTAAATTTAATCCCAATTCCTACAACAGTATTTTTTTGGATCCAAAGATCCAAATATTTTAGACCTAAGAACAAAAACAGCTTGCAAAGAAACATATTGCAATGATAAATGAATATGATAAAGAGAAAGTCACAAATATAAAATCTGAAAACGACTTCTTTTGAAGGAATTTATAGACTGTCTCAAAGTTTTGGGAAAACCGTCATTGTAAAGATCCTAAAAACGTCGCATTTGTTGTTTAAGCTGTTACTGCAACACAATCAGTCGAACGCACTTTTTATAAGGTCTGGAAGTCTTTAAACTTCAATGAATAAACAGATTAATTTTCGTTCAATTAACATAAATGTTTTCTAAATTATTAAAAAAGAAAATGATGACTAAACCTCGGTTCGAACCTGAACCTGGGTTCAGCAATCTTTTGAACCCGAACCAAAAAAGTTTTGAGGGTTCGAACCCCGAAGTAAAAACCTCCAGAATTTTAGGTTTGCCGCATAGGTTCTAACCTTATTGTACCAGACTACAGAGAAAAAGGCATGACCAACATCAATATCTACACGGCTGGATCCTAGATGAACGGGGAGCATGAGGCAAGGCTATCGTACAAGCTATCTGAGCAGCTTATTTCGAGAAAGCTGCTTGTTTTCCACTATGCATCAGCTGGCAACAAGAGATAGTAAATATCATCGTTCAATCATTCGTGATCTGTTTCAGAATTGCTTGAAAAGCAGTGAAGCACTAAATACATTTAGCACGACAAAGTTGCCACCCCGTCATAAACGGAATTGAGCCGGCAGATGCTGTTACTAAGGGAAGAGAAAATATTTCCCCCGCGAGGACTGTCGAAATACTTAACTCAGTTACCGCTCACGCGGTAAGTCTAGGCATCACAAACCAGGAGTTATGAAAGCCCGCCTCTTTCATGCTTGAAGAAACAGGCCTTTGCTGAAAAAGCTATGATCTGGAAGGATTTCTTTAAATAGCTTCTAGATGATTTTAGGCCTATTTGGCTCATGTGTGGCAGAGAACGGCTTCGGGTGATTGCAATTCGTTCATAAATAACCAACACCCGAATATACATGTCTTTTCGTTCAAGCGTTCATCTTGTTCACTCACACATACTCGCCGTTCAGTTTTGTTCATTCAAAAAATTCAACCCTTGCACGCGCTGAACAAACATCTTTTACTCCTCGGGTGTTTTTACTTTTGGCTCAACATCAGACGTGCATCATCACCTCGCAAGAGTTTTTATGAGAGAGAGGGAGAGAGAGCTTGTCTTGCCATTTTTTGCGGGGAGAGCCAAATGGAGAGATCGAAAATGAAATTGTATTGGTGAGCAAGGAAGCCGACTTACTTGCAAACATATTGAATCAGCTCAAATTCGCTCAACCGCATGAGTTTGTTGCCGAAATGATGCTGACTTGGCTCAAGACTGAGTTTTGTTCAGTGAATAAATATGCACATTCATTTTCGGATCATTGGCTCAAACTCAACCTATTGAAGCATCGCTGGTGTGGCATTGAGTTTATTCAACGGCGATTCTTGGTGAGTGATTAAATGTGAACTGGGAATTTGTGTCTATGATGAAATTAAGAAAAAATTGATTCTTGCAGTTCTCTGATGTGTGGCCCATTGAGGTTCGTCCGCCCTAATCTAAAAAACTTTTTATAACATCTAAACCGACTGAGTCCTTTGAATTTGCATTGTATGTGTTTTAGACCTCTTGGTGTCGAGTTTCATTATGTAATTTAAAATGGCTTGACACAGCCCCAGAGGGCCAAAACCGAGCCTCTCTCTTAATCTCTTGGCTTGTGCGCTTCTAATTTTCGCGCAAGAGAAAGGGACCTACAGTTTAACGCCGAATCCGAACGGCAGTTTGAGAAGCTTTTCATGGCTAATTACTACAAAGCTGGCGCCAACAGCAGAGAGGGGTGACCGGGTGTAAAGATTATTCAAAGAAAAAACTTTTTCATTTCATTAAGGTAGCTTATAAAACTGAGGGACTAGGTAGTCTTCACTCGCGAATACTACGGTTATGGACACAAAGTTAATCACGATAAATGTTTTTTTTTTGTATTCCTTATTATGGTAGCGTCATAAATAATCCTCCATTAATCCTCCTCAGGGGTGCAAACTGCATCTGAAACGAACCGAGCTAAGCCGCACTGAATTGCTAATTTTTACTCGGAAACCGAACCGAGAACCCAACCAGACGTCTTACGAAAATTATGAGCCGAGATATAAAATGTTTCGGTTCATTTCATCAACGAGTTTGATAATGCTTAAGCGGGATGTTAATGTGTTTGAATGTATAACCCGACAACCCTACTTTTCGCAAATTGGAAAGGCAGGTAGCATTTCCTAGCCTAAACAGGGGGTATTATTCAATATATAATCTTATCTATAATCGTCCCTTAACATTGAGAAAAGTGACCGTAAGTGGATGAAACTAGGCCAGCTGAACCACTTTAGGCAGACTCTTACAGTTGAACTCAAAAAGGAAGTGAAAATGATCACTGAAACTCCAACTTCAAAACCAGGAAATGTTCATAACTGGAACAAGACATTTTGCTTCTTAGGATTTTTCATTCTTCAACACAATATCCGGCTCGAAGGACCAACCTTGCACATTTTATAATTTGTAATTAATACTTTAATATTGATCAAAATCAAAGCTATTGGAATGATTTCTAAGAGATACATTTTGAATAAAAATGTAAGAAGTCGAAATCTTTATTATCAGCCATGCTCCCAATTTCGCATTCGCAAAGTTTTGCGATTTCAAACCGGTTTTTAGTACAAATTTGCTCCCCAAATCGCAAAACTTTTGCGAATGCGGAAATGGGAGCATGGCTGTATAAAATTTTGGGAAGTTCAGAAACAGCAATATAACCGCAATTTGCGTAACTAAAAAAAACGAGGTTATGAACCGAACCGCTGGTTTAAAATGTGAACCGAACCAATCCGTTTCCCGATGCTAGATAAAGTTTGCGCTAATGCGAATTTCAGTTCTGTTTCTGTTTTCAAACATAACAGAGTGGAGTCAATGCAGATTTATGCATATAATTTTTGAACATGTCTTTAGCTGGATTGCCGAACTGTTTTCTGTGTAATATCCATCTTCTCCTTCCACTACATTTATTTGGTTTTTGGCATCCCCATTTTTTTTTATCTTTGATGTAATGCCGATGACTTCTGTTTAATAAATCACCTGCTGCTACTGCAACTTGTTCGAATTTCCAGAAGAACAAGCTCAAAGCTTATGTTACTCCCAAAAGAATCCAGACAACAGTTATGCAAGTAGCCTGGCTAAAAAATCGCTTACGCAGGGTCTTCTCTTAGTCCACATAACCGCAACCAACTGGCAAACTGCGAAATAAGTGGTCAGACAACACTTGCCATGGAAAACAGGATACATTGTCAGTTGGTCGCCGAGAGTTGCATGTGCAGCTTTGTGGCGCTTATTGTTGGTACCGCTAAACGCTAACCGCTACAGCCACCGGCTACTACCTGTTCAAGGCGAATGGCCTACGCTGGCTCAGTTGGGTTTGTTGTTCTTCTGTTGGCTAACCATAATTGCTGCAAATAGGAAAAAGGAAACGCTGCTGGCCATGTCCAATTACAGCTGGCCAGCCAGGGCATACCCAGATAACCCACTTGAAGCCAACGAAATTTCGCTTACAAAATGTGTTCCGTTGTTTAACCAAAATTGGCATCAACAACAACATACCACAAATTCCACAAGCCCTCCAACCTGCTAAGCACAACAAATGAAAAGCAAACAACACTGGTCTGTACTTAGTTGTTGTTGTTGTTGTTTTTGTTGACTTTAAGTGAAAATAGTGAAAAGCATTCATAAAACCTCAACTCAAATAGTGAAAAATCAAATAGTTGACCAACACAAAACCAAGGTGTGAATATTTACCTGAGACACTGACTGAGAAAAGTTTGGCTACCGAAAGCAAAATTGAAAATGTGGGAAGAGCTAAGGATGGAAGCTAATGGACTAAAGTCCAAATCTAACAAAGGGGCGCTGCAACAACTATCAATTTTGGCACATACATGTCATAACTCGTGAAGTATTGCGTCTCAGAGATTTTGCATTTATTTTAAATATTTTTTGAGGAATAAAGGGCCGGACCTCGAGGACGAAAGGTGCATTGAATGCCCATTGCTGCTCTAAGTCTTGGGAATTAATATTATAAGTTGCACTTGAACTTTTTAAACTTTTTTGCCGCGGAAGTTAGCTCCTTTCTTTATCTCTCTCTCTCTTTTGCTTCACCTTTCCACATATTTTATTTAACCTTTCTTTTCCATTGCGAACTTTTCCACTACTTCCTTTTAAATTCGTTCCATACATCTATTTAAACTCTCTTTTGTTTCCTTCTTCTTTTTTCTTGCTCCGTTAATAATTTCCGTTCTATTAATCTCATTCTTTGCTTATTGAATAACACAGTGCAACTCATAAATTTGGGTACGCCTTCGGACCCCGATATTTTTGAAGTACATACCGAAACTAGAAAAATCCCCAAAGGACTTGACCCCATCACATCGTAAAGGTACTTGTTTGATACCCAACCAGAAATTTTGAAAAAAGGACCAATTTTATGAAGTCCATATATCATAAACCGCATGGAATTTTGTTTGTCTATCGTTGGCATTGTTATAGATATATACAAGAGGAAAAAAAAGAAAAGCTCAATCGACTGACCCAAAAAAATGGCATCTGGATTGGATTTGGATTGGTATCATCGACTAGGCAGAAAATTGAGTTGTATGAGGTGCCTGCTCGGGCGCCATCTGTAAGGCAGTGTCTAAGGCAAAGGTATAACTCAGTCTGGCCAAGGCCACTTACAGCAAAATTTATAAGTGCTGCGACTAACAAGGACTAAAAGGGATCGTGCTCAAGTCAGGTGGGGGTCTGAGTCACGTCGAGAATCTGCGTGTAGGATAAGAAAACTCTGTGGGTATAGGGCAGGGTATCTGTGGCCGGGGCCAATGGTTGACCAATCGCACGGGAGGTTTGTCATTTACAGCCGGAGCTGACGAGGTAAGAAAATACCTGGCAGCGAACACGGTGTGGATAAAAGACCCAAATGGGCACGTCGAATCCAAACGCTACGCATGCATTAATTTTTCTGCTAAGCTAAATAAGCTAGCGTTGAAATACACAAAATATACTTCCAGTTTCAATGCTTGATAGTGCCGAAACGCCCTAGCCTCCGAGTTCGGATGATATGTCCAAATGGACAGCCAACACTGCTTTTACCTATAAAATCGATTTTCAAGATGTCGATTACTTATTGAAGATAAAAGACCGAAACCGCTAACACAAAACGAAATGGTCTACCTTGTGGCTGTATATAAAATATCACTTTCGGAGTACCGAAATGGTAAGAAGGGGTGTTCGTATGAAGCTGGCATGTATTAGAGAGTTGCTTATATTATTGTTTGGGATAATTTTGCTGAAGAAAGATTTGCCATATTTCCAGTAGTTTGGCCGTTTCTACACTTCAAAAGTATCGGGCTCCGAAGGCGTAACCAGAAAAGTTGCACAGTGTAATCTATAGAACTTTATTCGTCCTACTTTCCTTACTATTATATTCATCCTTCTCTCTCCTTCTTACTGCCTGCCATCTTCAATGGCAATTACCTTTCTTCCTCTCTCTTCCTTCTTCCTTCCTTTTTTTCCAATCAATCCTAAAAATCCATTTTCTGAATAGCGCGTTCATATTTCCTTTTTTTATCTTCATTTTTTTTACCTGTTTCATTTCATTTTCCTTTATCTTAATTTAAAATTTAATTTTATTTAATCACCTTCTAATTTTTCTATTATTCCTATTTTTCACATTGCCCGAATTATGGCATTTCTTTGTAACCTTTTTCATAATTTTTTGTAAACATCGTACATCGAAATAAAAATGTTTTGACAACATTCTTTACTTTGATTTGTTCGCTACTACAAGTGCAAGTGTTAGATAGTCGTGTGCAGTCTTCGAGGTTCAAGCTTAAATCACAGTAAGATAAAAAAAATTTGATGGTGTCTAACAATCGTAGCTTAATCACAAAAAAGGGAGTGTGGGTGGAGTTGAGTTCGATTTTTGAGGGATTAGCTTTAGTTCAGCAGGGCTACAACCCTGATAAAGATTTTGAACAATGTGGTTTGGTTTTAGCCATTCCGGTATCAACCCTTTATTGGTACCGCTTTGGCTTGAGTTGATTCCGAATGGCTAAACTCCAGTTAGGTGCTTAATAAATATTGATTCATTGGTAAAATCGTCGATGGGCAGACTTCAGATAAGTCCCGACTGATAAATCGATACAACCATCAAAAGGCTGTTTCAAATATTTGCCTTGATTATTTAGTTTATCGTTGAAGCAATCGTTGAAGTTGAATCACATTCAACTTTTCTTGATTACTCGGTTTGATTAAAATAGTCCTAAATGCGCTCGTTGTCTGATCACAAATGATACTTCTTTCGGGAGAAAATGGTACTCTAGCCCGAAAGAGTCGTTTTAAACACGTTCTTCTGATTAGTTTGAACTCATTTTGGGGTCATTTGCAAGTTTTTTTCGAGTCGTTTTTCAATAAATCACATTTGGAGCATTTCGAGTCATCTAAAGCAGCGGTGGGCACGAAATTTTATTTTGGGAGCAGTCCAACAACAACAGAAAACACAACCCCTATTACCGATGCTCGAGTCCACAAGCCAGACCCACACTGCATGTATTTGTTTTTGCAGTCGTCTCTGCCGTGCACACGGCTGGCGCCATGCCCCGATACGCATACGATTTTTTTTGGTGTTTTCGCTTCGAAGCGAGGCAATTGAACTTGTCGATCTGTCTCGTTGTGGGCAGCGGCGCCAAGAAGCGAGGCCATTTTTAATGCTTCTGTGTGGCGCCAGTAGCCTTTAAATAACTCTAGGGAGCAGTGGGAGCAAGGGGTTGCCCATTGCTGATCTAAAGGGCTCGAAAAAGACTCATCAAGGTGATTTTTGTTAAAATGATCCTCCAACAATTTTGAAGCTAAAAGCCAAAGTAGTTCTGGATCGACTGAGAGACATCATAAAGGACACCATAGGCGAAAAGCAAGCCGGATTCAGAATGGGCTCGTCGTGCACGCACCACATAAACACGGTGCGCATCCTGATTGAGCAATGCAGCGAGTACCTGCACATGGCCTTTGTGAACCTCGCTTAAGCCTTCGACAGCGTAAGAAGGGAGTTTACCTTATATGGCAGGGGTTGCGAAGGAGATGGACACAGCCCCAGGCGACAGCGCTCAGTGTAGAGAGATTCACAGTGGAGTGCTTATGCAGCCTTTTCTAGTCCTGAGTAGCGTTCGGCAGGGTTGTGCTCTGTCGCCCATTCTGTTTATAATGGTGCTTGCAGATGTGTTCGCTGCAATGCGACCTACTCCCAAGAACAGCGGCGTTAGGTGACCACTGACTACAACAGTGCAGCATCTGGAACATGCAGACGATATATGTCTTCTGACAATAGGCTAAGCAAAATCAACACGACAAAGACAAAAGCGCTCAGCATACGTTCCGGACAATCCCAGGCTCTGTTTTTGGACGAACAGTCAATTGAGCAAGCTCAGCAATTTAGCTACCTGGGAAGCGTAGTCGCTGTTGATGGAGGGACGAAACTGCGATGTGGACTCGCGACTTCAAAAGGCTAAAGGTGCCTTTGGGATGCTGTCAGCTGTTTGGCGATGCTCGCCATATCAACACTAACTTAAAAGTATAGGAGCTATTCGGTTGATCCACTTGGAAAATTACAACTTCCATGGTGTCAAAACTCCAAACATTTGTAGGCCGTTGCCTGCGACGCATCTTCTGCATATTCTGGTCTGACAGTACTGACGGTCTGATAGACGAGCGAATATGGAGAGTGTCGACACCATAATACGCAGAATCAAATGAAGCTAGATAGAAAATACACTGCGAAAAAATGAGAACAACATTGCAAGAAAGGCAGTGGAATGTTACCCGTTGGACGAAGCCGGGCGGACAGCTGGCAGATCTAAAGAAACTATCGGTAGAGAAGCGGAAAACATAGGGAAAAGTTTGGGAGAACTCAAAGTGACGGCTAACAACAAAGTTCGCTGGCAGAGAGGAGTTGTTAATGCCCTATGTCACTCTCGGGATGGGAACTAGAGTAAGAGATCTTCCAAATATTGGGTGGGCGAGAGAGTACAGGGAAAGGAATGATGGAATGAGTTTGGTTCGTTCGATAGGTTTGACCATGCAGCAGCAGCAGTTGACCCTGAGAAAGCCAAGGGACTTAAACTCAGGTTATCTAGAGCAACAAATTTGTACGGAGTTAGACTAATCTGAAGGCTTGGCTATAAGGAACTTGGTCTTTCCTTTCAATTTCGTTTAACGTTCTTTTATTTTCTTTTTTGTAGTTTTTATGCTCTGTACCAGAGGTACCCAGAGTATATTAAGTTTGTGCAAAAGTGTCTGTCTGTCTGTCTGTCCGTTTGAACAAAAAGATCTCAGAGATGGTAAGAGATATTCTTATACTTGCAGGCAGATCAAGTTTTTTTCCAATTTTGGCCACGATTTTTTGCACTCTTTGCTTTCTTCAGTTCTATTTAAATTTTGATTTCTTAGTTTTCTTCGTTGTTTCTTATCCTTCGTTTTTTCTTCTTTCTTTCCTTTGTCTCCAAGTTTATTTCTAACTTTCATTGATTCTCCTATCTCATTTCCTGCTAGTTTTAAACAATTTATATCCTAAAAAAGTTTTCAGTCTTCATTTGTTCTACTTTGTATTGTAATCATCTCTCGCACTCTTCTATCTTTACTCACCTTGCCCTTGATCAGTGCCTGCACCACAATTACTTGTGCCGCCCGATGCACTTCCTGTATCTCACCGGGTATAGGATGTCCCACGCCCGGATCGAACCAGACCAAATCGCCTTCGGCCCAGTCCATGTTGATGCTGTTGTGGCTGCTCCTCCTCAGTCCCAATTTCCTGCTTAGCCACTCAGTTTCTAAGTTAAATTTGTTTGGTATGTTAGACTCGAACTTGTCTCTGATTCGTTTGTTGTATCTGCGGAATGGTCTTCAATCAAGTTGATGTGGTTGCAGTTGTTGTGGTTGATACATTGCTGCAAAATAATAGGAAAAAAAGTTTTGATTATTTATGAATTCCACTTTTCACAATACTACGAGAAAAATTAAGTTTACAAAAAAATTCACGTAATTATTTTGTGCCTTTCTCGTATCAAAATGCCGCGTTGTCAGCGTCGACAGCATCGTCAGCCTGTGGCAGATTAAAAAAAAAATAGCTTAGGCTTATCGAAGACACCGAACACGGTGACGAGGCGAAGGCCATGCTCAGGCTGGGCTCAGCGATGAATGAAAGTAATGACAGCCTTGGGAAATGTTTGGAAATGCAAGCAAGTGTCATTTACGAAAGGTGTGATATGGGTTAGGTTAGGAAAGTGGTTTATGGTGTGGAGAATGGAAGTTGGTTTGGATAGTAAAGAACTTATTTAGAACTTAATAAGTTTTGGTGTACGATGAACACGCTAGATTAAAGTGACAAAATTTTTGAAAAATTTGTGGAGGAAATAAAGTCATTACATTGTTTAAAGCTGGATCAAAACTGTTTTAGAACCTTAGTTGATAAAACTTGGGACTTGGTAACAGTTTCAATTGATGATCAAAATATTTTTTTTCAGTTTTAGTTTGAATCGCAGTTTTCTGTTCTTCCGAAATGGATGATGTGCCGCTCGTGTTAGCCAGCAGCAGCTTTGGAACCTAAGAAGACAGAAATACTAACGGAAATGCATTCACATGCTTGACCTTTATGAACTCAAAAAAAAGTTTCTACAGCCAATTGAATCAAAAGACTTAAGCAACAAACTTGAAAGTTGAACAAATTATTATACAAATTGATGCGATTTATCTTGTAGAATTCACACCACATAAATATTCATTTTACAACTTCCAATCGCTTTTCAATTCACTGCCCACACCCAAACACGCGCCCCAAAATGAAATCAAATGTGTTAAATGCCAGAAACACACACACACACACACTCAAACAAACAAATCAAATTGATATGAAAAACGCAAGTTTGAAAGTGAATAAACCAAAATATAGGTATATTTAATTGCCACTCGAATTGCAAATTGCATAGTTCGTCAAACTGCGTCAATTAGGAGAAGAAATAACAAAATCCAAATCAAAAATCGCACACGATTTGGTGTCTTGTTAAGTTAAAATAGTAATTAAGCGGCGTATTATTATTAAATGTTATTATTGTTGTGCGTGCCGATGAAAAGTTTTCACCAGTTTTGGCTAGGGCGCAGCCGGCCACTTTCAGCTATGCCAAGAATGTGTGTGGCAACTTATAAAAAAAAAAAACTTGTTTTTCGTCGCGGCTTATGCATAACTTAACATTTAAACAGGTGCGGTCCAAAGAGTCACACTTCCAACAACCCACCGAAAGCTGATAACAAATCATTTTAGAAATCTTTGAAAACGATTCTCAACTGTTCAAAATGGAAATCTGTAATCAAAACATGAAAACGATTCTGTTGAACAAAAGACTTGGGCAACAAAAGTGGCATTTCAAATCAAATGAGTTGAGACACAAACTTGGGAACAGAATTGAAGGAGAGACAAACCAAGCGGTTGCATATGTAAGTAGCGTGAGAAAAGGTAATTGGAGAATTTTATTGAATTTTCTAAGTTTTGAAAAATTAAAAGATCGACTTCAACGGTCGTATTATTCTACATGATTTTTAGGTAACTACAAACCAATTTAAAAAACCACTGTAAAGCGAGTCGTAAGTGTTGCCTAAGCGATTCCTAAGACTTGCTAAGTCATTAAAAAACTAATAAACAATTTATAAGCATTTTCAAGGCCTCTACCAAATTATTTTGAAGAAACTTCTAAGCGACCTCTGGGTACTTGAGGCATCTACAATTGGAGGTCTGTAAATCTGTCAAAAACTGTCAAAAAAACTCATATGAGAACTTACATAACCTACTTCTCATGCAGCTTCTCTTACATCTTTGTGCTTATCAGACTGACTACTACATATAGACATCAGACAAGTGAAAACTTAGAAATTTCCTAACTGCATTGCTCCTTTTAGAGCTGACAAACTATCGGTAGTGGCACCATTCGATGTTTTTGATAGTTTTAGAGAAAAGATTCGATAGTATCGTAAGATTTTTGTGGTCTTTTAATAAACCTATTTAATTTCAATTTCAAATTAAACATTTTATTAACAGCGCTCTTCAATTTAAAATATTTCATCTCTTATCAAAAATTAATCAAACAAATTAATATTATACACTTTGAAAAAGATCTGAGATCCATCCATAAATCTTTGATTTGTTTCAAACCAATATTTATCCAGATTGCTTCAAAGAGTGACTTTAAGGACCACTTATGGTCTAGACGACTGAATTTTAACTGCTTTTTTTTAAACTGTGGAAAGAAATCGGGAAATGATTTTAGAACTCAGTTTTTGGTAATTGATTTCTCAATTCAAGTTTTCGTTCTCCAAAGGAAGTTGATAGTTTACACCTTTCCGCGAGTCCCCATTATCAGAAAGCAAAACGGAAAACAGGAAATTGTTAAGTACACCCAAAAAAAAAGGAGTCATCAAAATGACACTATTCAGTCATCAATTTGAAACTACTTAATAGTTTCAAATTCTTTTTAATACTCCAAGTATCAAGTTGATATTTTCGAAATTATTAAAATGATATTTCGAAAATATCAAATTGATACTAACTAGTATCAGGCTGACACTATTTTGTATTAATTTTTTAGTATAAATTCGATACTAACAATTATCATTTTGATATTTTCACTGTCAAACTTTTGGTATCTTATTGATACTAGCTTTTCTCAATTCAATATTTTGTCTTATCAAGTTTGAAGTACCAATTCAGTTATCAGCAAACTGCCATTAAAACTAAAACATAAACATTTAAAAACTGATTTAATTTATTCTGTATTCTTACAAAATGTATTTTATGACTACGGAAACTTTGTATTCTCATATTTTAACGCGGATGTTATTCAAATACAGAATTCACAGTAAGGAAGTGCATTGGTCCTTATTGACATAGCCCTTCTGATTTGGTGCTGACCCAACTCGAGAACTTTCTTTAGTAATGGTTTTGAAACCGCAGCGAATGCGAACCACACCTCAACTGGAGCTGACATTGTCTCTGTAGAGTAAGTCCTAACTAAAAAGTTATATTTGTTATTTAAAAATGTGTGCAAGGAACGATGTACGTATATACGTTTAATTGCTCACCTTGTAAATATAGAGTTTGTGGACCACATTGAAATGCATTAATTTAGTCTTCAACACGTCGTCTGGGGGATTGCTTAACATAGCAAATTACCGATGTGTTTGCACTAAAATCAAAACAGTTAATGTCAATCGTCAGGCGCCTACTGGTCTGCCAGCTTAGCTGGCTTCGTTTCACATACTAGCATGACATTTAGAAATTTCGAATTTTCATAAAAATGTGTTTGTTTCAAATTGAAACTTTTGCGTATCAAATTAATAACTAAAAGATAATTTTGATACACTCTAGGATTATACTGAAACTAAAAATACGTTTTAGTTTCAATTTGAGACAACGTGTATCAAATTGATATTAATACCATTTTTTTGGGTGTAGGAAAAATGACTATCGGCCCTGTTCCGAATTCCGAGTCGGTTTTCGTGTAAACGTTTGCTTTTAGAGTTTAAACTTAAGAATGTTATATGGAAGGTGACAAGCATTCCGACGGTTACTAAATTACGTTTGACGAAAATCGGAATTGCTTAAGCAGCTGAAACCGATTGCAAAAGGAAAAGACCTGATCTAGTACCCATAGACATTCTGCTTACATTTAATAAAAAATTGTGAACTTTACATTAGAAAAAGCAACGTTTACACGTAAACCGACTCGGAATTCAGAACAGGGCCGTATATCTCCGAAAGTATTCTGAATTTCGAAAAATCCTTTTGGAGTAATATTTTTGAATATCTAAGGTAAAACACAAATGAAAGAAAAAATGGAAGTACATTTTTTTCTAGACCAGAAGAGGGACTTAAATTAACTTTTAAACTAAACAGCAACTAAAATTATTCCGAGATTTTTTGGATTAACAAAAGCATGTCTACATGCTTTGCTTTAAGCGAAACCCAACGATTACTTACAATTAATCCAGTCTAACTGAAATTTCTAAAATTTTCCCGATTCTGTGGATGTTGCAAGGGATACACAGGTATTCTTTAGTGACATCTTTCAGACTACCATCGTTATGCTGAAAATATAGAAATGTCCCTTATCATTGGACTCAATACCCATTCATACAACATTCATATCTCGTATCATTCATTCATATCATATCTTGCAATAGTTAAGCGGATCAATGTATATCCTCAGTAGAATGTTTCATTCAAAAATATTTGCGGAGCTTAACAATGACGTCTGTTTTGTTGTGAAGTGATCAATAACTTCTCAATGCTCAGAGCCGCCAACACCATTTGAGCTGAAATTAATTGCTCAGTGCAATTTTGTTGCGTTTAAATTTTTTTTTGTTTTGCTTACCTAAATTTTAGCTGCCAAGCCGCAAACTATTTGCGAGGGATAGTCATATGAAACTTACAAGAATTCTGGTAAAAAATATTGGGTGACGTGACTCAAAAGTCGCAGCATACAAGCAGCGACGCAGCTTTCTTTTGTGATACCATATTTTTTCGAAATTGTTAACAATACTAAGCAATTTTGGCGATACTTTACTAAAACATGCAGTAGGCGTTCACACTGAACCCGCAGCTTCAGAAATAGCTGACAGATTTCAGTATTTTGTAAAGGTGAGTAGCGTTCAAGGGAAAAATGTAGAAAGGTTTAGATTAAAGTGAAGCTAGGCATCGACAGCTGTTGAGGATCGTTACATGGCCCTTAGCTCTAAAAATCGACAGCGATAATTAGGACTAGTTCGCCGTCTTAGCCAAGGATCACTACAATACTTAAGCTCGAAAATGCCTACATTCCGGATTAAATATGGAGCGTAAAGCGCTGAACCAAACCGAGCACGAGATTCGATTAAACTTAAAACCCGCACCCTGAACCGATACGGAGGTTCAAATCAGCATTTCTCTGCAAGTCTGCATCAAATATACGACAGAGTTTATAAAAAATACGAGGGTCTTAGACGGAATTTACCCGGCGATGCAAGTTTCATGAAGTTTTTAAAATGCTCTTGTTTGTGGGAAAGAAGTGTAGAAGGGCAAGCGACACCGCTACACCTCTTTCCGACAAACGAAAACTTTTTCAAAAACTTCATGAAGTTTGCTTCACCGTGTAAGTCCAGTCTAAGGCCCGTTTTCTCATGTTCCTGTTTTTGCAAGTCCAGGTGGATTTTACGCGTTTGCATAGCTCATGCTCAAAACGAGCAGTGCAAATTCACCAAATCCACCTAGATTTGCAAAGACAGGATCATAAGAAAACAGCCCCAAGTTTTTTTTTTTGGAGTGACTCTTTCTTTCAATAGATTACACAGCGACTCCTTTTGTCTTTCAATCGATAACATAGCGAATTTATAGCGATTCTTGTCCATTTTCAAGAGATGAGCTAACTTAGCGATTTCTAGAGGGTTCCTGGCGATTTTAACACGATTTCTTAGCTACTAATCTTAACCTTCAAAATAAAAACACACTCATGTTCTATGTTTTCAGGGCTGAACTCAAACCTGATGGAATACTTCGCATGTCTGTGTAAAATTCATGGCTCAAACTTATATAAGGAATATCATGAGTTCAGTACCAGCCCTTTTATTTCAGGTCTGATTCAGTACTGAGCCGAACTGAAGGGACCGCACAGATTATCCGTTGGATGATTTAGAGTCCATTTTGACTGGATACTAACTTCGACGTCGCAACGTCGACTTTAAACTTAGTCTTACCTAATCGAAATCTAAGCGTTTTTGTAGACATTCTTAAGCGACTTTTGGTTACACATCCACTTCTGAACGATTCTTAAGCCGGTTCTAAGCGATTTAAAACCACACCAAAAGAATTCGAAGAACTTTGGTGCAATTCTTTAGCCCACAAAAATTTTCTACGTCAATTTGCTTATTGATTAATCAGGCACATAAAATCGCATAATCTTATTATTGTTGTTGTTGTTGTTGCTGATGCTGTTGCCGCTGGCTTAGCATAGACTGCAGGCTGGCAAACGTCTTAGCTTTGGAATGCGGTCGAACTCGTAGTTGAGCGAGCGAATGGCGGCAAAGCGGCCAACTGAATGAATGACTGACTGACTTGGCCTCCCTCCTCCCGCTCTCGCTCTACCAACTCTCTTTGGGCCGAAACGAGTTCTCTGTTGACTTTTTTAATTCGTCAGCACTTGTGGCCAACGACCATTTAGCAAATAAATTTTGTTACTATGCCAGGGCCCAATTCCAAATTCCAAATTGTAAATTCCACATCCCAAATCCAAATCCAACGTTCGTCAACACTTGCCAAAAAGAAGAAGCAGAAATGAAAGAAAAAAGTGCAGCAAAACATTTGCTGTCTTTTTGGGCATAAATATTTATGTTAAAGGCCTCTGCCGCAAAACAGGTGAAAGTTTTTGCCTGAGAAACGGCCAACAACAACAACACCAACAAGCACAACAACAGCGACGTCTGTTTAATATTCTTTGGCCCACAATTTTTGGTATGAATCTTAATGAAGTGGAATATGATAATATTCTTGCAAAAATATTAATTATACTGAACGACTTTTAAGGGAAAAGATTTCTAAAGCTGCAAATGGAAAATGAGTTCTATTTGTAGAAATAAGAATAGCCAAAAATAAACAGAGATTAATTTAAAATCGTTCATGGAGTTAAAGTTGAGACAAAAGCAAACAAAAATCATTTAGTAAATGGAGACAATTCATGTGGCTACCCTGTAGTTCAGCTGGTGTCAAGGCACTACCAGGCCTAACCACCTGATGCATCACTGAGCGACAGTCGCGTCGTTAACGTCAGTGGTGTGCACCCATCACCACACTAACGACTGGTAATGCAGGCTCGTACCGATCGGTACGTTTTCCGGACATTCCCATACAAAATTCGTTAGGCAAATACTTGGCTGGTGGTTGGTCTGGTGGCGAGTGCTCACTACGAAGAGTTAGAGAATTCGTTAATGCCGCACCGGTGCAGCTGAACTACAGGGTAAGTACTTATTGATCCACCCTCGTGTAAAGATAAAGCACTTATTGAACACTTAACTAATTCTATGTAAGCTACAGTCTTTATCTTTAGGCTCACAATTAGGGAGATTCATTGGAAGCCCGAGTCGTTTAATCAGTATAAAAAAAACTGTACATGCAAATAGTCGTACTTTACACGATGAAGCAAGCTTCATGAGTCTTTTCAGTATTCGAGCGAATCAGTTGGGATTCTATACCTTTTCGTTTATAAATTCTAAATAGATTCAATTGAATTTCTCACCTAATTAGAGAACTTTATGAAGTTTGCTTCAACGTGTAAATTCCGTCTAAGTCTTTATTTCCAAATCGCATCAAAAGTAAGACTTTTGTAACAAACTTTTCGAGACTGTATTTCAAACCTTTGGCAACAAAACCTAAAATTTATGAGTCAAAGTCAAAGATAACTTCTAAAACATCGGTCTTAAGCCGTTTGGTCTGTGCCAGTGAATCGTAGCAGAAGATTTTTGGATGAACAACCAAGTTCTTTTCACAAAAAAAATATGTATATAGATGGTTGGTCATGAGCTTTGCCCATAATTATGTATGCATACAATTGTCCCAGATTTGCTAGTCGCCTTCATGCCAAATGCAGCTGCTTCCCGTTGAGGGTTAGTGGGCGCTCCATTTGGTGGGTGCGGCGTCGACGCATATCAACTGAGTTTGGCAAATCAAGCGGCACACCTCTCAGCCAGACACCCAGACAGACAGACAGACTGACTGACAGACAGATAGATAGATAGATAGAGAGACGATTTTGATTTTTGTTGTAGAATATTTAAGGGTCGACACAAAGAGTGACAGTCGCGCAGTAACGGCAACAATGGCCTGGCACTTTCAATTGTCTTTGCCATGCAAAAAAAAAAAAAAAGAGAAAAATGTTAACAACTTTTGAAAATTTCCCTTTTTGTCTGCAGCCTGCATATATGGAGTTGAGCTGGTGTGAGTGAGCGCAAGTGTGTGGTTGTGATCGATGAGCAACTATATTTGTGAGCTTTGGCTGCCAACATGAGAGTCTTCAAAGGTTTATTGGCCTTTTGGCTTACTCTTGCTCTGCGCGTGCGTGCTGTGTGTGTGTGTGTGTGTGTCGCCATTTCAGCTCTGGACTTGGCTTATACCATTTTGTTAGTGAAATCGTGAACCGACTTTGACTTGGACTTCTTGCTAAATATATTGTATATTTCTTCTTTCTACATGAAATTTTCTATTTGCTCAGCCAGCAGGCATTCAGGCAGGCAACATGGCAATTAAGCGGCTTACTGCAGCAGCAACAACAACAGCAAATATCTGACTAGTCACTCCCTAGACAAGCCAACTGAGCCAACGCTTTTAGACCATAAGTCATACTGTCAGTCAGTCTACAATTTGGTTGTTGACTTTGCCATTGCCATTGGGGGTAGGAGGTTTAAATTGATTGAAATCTCTGCAAGATAAAGTAAGGTCAAGCATAGGATTTCTCGAGAATTTGGCGAGTTTCTGATATTGTATTGAGTTTTAACACTTTCCATCTCATTTGAAGCAGAGATGAAATCAATTAATCAGACAATCAGTGAGTTACTCACTTTGTTCGATTGTTCAATTTGCTCACTTGTTCTATTTTGTTCAGTTGCTCGGAAATTCCTTAGAGATAGCAACCGACCAATTGTATAAATCAGAATTACTGAACAAAAAATATAACTACACCCCTCTTCACGAAAAACCACGGTTAAATTATTTCAACCGGGCTTCAACTAGCAAGCAACTGAGCATTGAATTAAAAAGAGCAATAGCAGAAAAAGTACATTTTAAATATAGATAAGGCAATATGGCTTCCATGTAATCGGGACATAATATGTCAACTAAGGATACTAGAAATAATACCGACAGTTCGAAATATCGATATATTTGTTTAAAAATGGATATACAGTCGAACTACTCTTTTACGAACTTCTGTACATCGAAGTTTTCTTTATATTCAGACAATTCTATATTACGAATTTTGTATAGTATAACGAAGTTTATTTTTGTCGCCTTGATATTCGCTATATAGAAGTTCGATTGTATCATTACACTGTGAACCATTTTTCAACAAAAATTTTTTGATACCAACGAGACTCACCAAATTTGAAAGGTAACTATGTTAGTAGAAAAACCCTGGCAGGGTTTGATCTGATTGGCTAAGGTTTTTTTTGTAAAAAGACTCCTGAAGTTTTCATAGGAAAATGTACTTTTTTGAAAAAGTCAGGTCGGTATATCTATTTGGAATTTTACTTTTTATTTTTTTTTGTATATCATCAGGCCTACAAAACACTTCTTTCGACCAACCAAAAAAATAACGTTCTTCATGCCCAAAATCACGAGAATTAAAACAAATATTAAATTTTCGTGATTTTGAGAATGAATACGTTACTTTTTGAGCTGGTCGTAAGAAGTGTTTTTGTAGGTCTGGATAAGGGGCTACAAAATAGCTGAAGACAGTAAAATAACATTATAAATAGTTTTTGTGATAAAGACCTGACTTCTTCAAAAAAGTACATTTTCCTATGAAAACTTCAGGAGTCAGTTACAATCCGACCAAACCCATCCAGGGATTTTTTACTACTACTTACTTTGGTGGGTCTCGTTGGTATCAAAATTTTGTGGTGCACTGTGATATAGGTCAACCTCTTTGAGGCTATATATCGGTTATCGAAAACTTTAAGGTGATATTCTGAGAATATATTTCGTGTTAAAAAAGACTGCAGGAACAGGTTCGGTTCGTGTTTTTGGACCATAACCGGACTTTTCATATATGAGACTTCCTTAACCTAAGCCAGAACCAAAATAGGTTCGGCCTAAATATTAATTTAGTTCAATTTCTTAGAAACTTTTATTACTTTCTCATATTATCTACTTAACACGCGTTTTAGAATTCCAATCCAAGTTCTGCAAACTTTCAATTTCGGGAAGGAATTACGGCTTAAGTCAAGTTAGGAAAACGGATCTCCTACATCTACATAAGTAGCAAAAAAAATTTTATCGATTTCATAACGATTGTCACGCGATTGCTTATCGATAAGTACTTATTTCAATGGTTTGTAGCATATGCTGAAAACGAGTGTTATGATTAGAGTAGAAGCCTATTCAGCTCGACCTAAAATTTATAGATATGTGTCATGGGTAGCAAAAATTCCTGAGTTTCCCTCTGAGATTGAATTTGAGTTTACTATAGCTAGTTTCAACCGGGATGCAAACCGGTTCTGAACCGAACCAAACCGGAACCGAACCGCTAATTGCAGCTGATAAACCGAACCGCAAACCGAACCGGCGTCCCTTCGAAAATGCTAAACCGAACCAGACAACACTAATGAAAACGGTTCGGTTCGGCTCAGTTCACTGACGAGTCACAAAACGTACAAATTTTGCGAATTTTGATCGAATTGCTACGATTAGTCCTTATCGATGCCGGATCTATATAGCACCCAACCCAGCATTTGATCCTCTGACCTCTAAATATGCCTGTCATAGGTTAGCATTCCTTCTTTGGAATTTGCTAATCGATTTGTTTGCGTATCTCATTTTCTTTACTGGACGATATTCTCATTAGTCTGTCAAGCTTCTTCATCTTAATCCAACTTTAGCCAGAGGAACAGCTTTTAAAGTGAAATAATTATGGACACTAGCAAATGTTCTCTAGAATTCAATTTCGAAATGGTCGAAAAGTCACATATTCACTTTAGAAATCATTATATTTCAAATATTGAAGCAAAAGTTCGGGGAAAAGAAACTATAGGTGAGCTTTAACTTCTTAAAAAGTTTTTCGGTATAAAATAGCTTTTTCTGAAAAAAATTAAAAAAATTTCAACAAATTTAAGAGAAGTTTTTGATATCATTTTCGATATGCCGCAACTTCAAAAGTCTGAAAAAAAGCTTTCTGAGCAGATTTCAGGATAACTTGCGACGATATACTCAAGGAAGGGTCTTACGAGTTGAGATAGAATAATGGAGTTTTTGAATCGTTTTCGGACTGCTGTACCTTCGAAACTTCGGGAAAAATACCTTTCCGCGCAGACTTGAGGGCAAACTTGGACTTTATACTTTAGAAGCTTTAAGTTGATACTCGGCAAAATTAATGACAATCCGTATAAATTTTCGAACTGCCTTAGCTTCGAAAGTCTGAAGAAAAAAATAATTTCCCGAACTGATTTAAGCAAAATTCGGTTCGTTATCCTTAAGTACAGGCTTTAAAGGTTAATATAAGGCGGAAATTAGAGCGATCCTAGAAATATAATAATTTTTATTTTCTGAAACTATTGTTGTATTTAAGGTTTAGAGTTTAATTTTTTTTTTTAAATAATTTTGAAAACTTTCTTTTTTTTTGGGGGTTTATAATAATTAAAAAAAAAAAATGAAATAAATATAAAAGCCTTTAATATGAAACCAAAAAACTATACCTAAAAATATTAAAAAATAAACAAACCAAGCCTACCTTCCTTGGTTTGATTTATAAAAAATATGAATGGAAAAATGAAGAGTAATTGTTCAAATTTTAACTCAATGTCTGTTTGGGTATCGGTAACAAGCTGAACCCGACGAAACTTCGTCCTACATGCTTAATCCTTTTTCTACCCGTCCTACGATACCCAACGAAAGTACAGAGTGTATTATAGTGGGCTTGTCCGACTTTCTTACTTGGTTAAATACAGATTGAGCTAAGAACTTTGGTCTTCACCTGATAAACGAACCTTAAGTTCATCTATGTCCATAAATGCTAGATTACCTTTAAGATATTTTGCTATTCCATCTTCATCATTAGCACCCACTACATTCACATCGCCGGTTACCAGCTGCAGTCATCCGATAGTTAATTATACTCTAAAAAAATATCTGCACGTTTCAAATGCTGCTCAATTGAAATATGTTTATTAATTGCTTTTGCTGATTCCCTCCTCCATACAATGAGCTCATCGCGATTGCAATCTCCTCCAACTTGCACACACACACACTCACACCACAAAGCCACTCAAAAGGTTCATGGCCAGATACGTTGATTCAGTTTGGGAGTCTCAGCTGGACCTGTGTTGTCTTAGTGGTTTCTGTGGCGATCGATTTCAGTTTATTGTATAACGGCATTTGCCCCGCTGTCATTCCTGCCGCCTTGCAGCAAGTTGCATAAGTTTTCTGATATTTTTTTTTTTTTGTGTTAACGGTTGAGTTTTTCTTGGCCTGGTCGGTTAGGGAGCGGTCAAATTCGTTTGCTACGTTTCGATTCGCATGGCAAATGGACGAACGATTTTGGACGCTGGCGACGACGTTTTGGCAAATCATGCCAAGAACCAAGGCAACGGTATAAGACGGCAAACAGTTAGGCGCAAAAAAAAAAAGCAAAGCAAAGCAAAAAAGCTGCCACAATAACAAAATATAAAAAAAAAAAAATTGGTAGTAGCTCAAAAGAAAACTGGTTCCGGCCAACGAAGAATGCCGCAGCGGCCACTTGGCCATGTCCAGGGCTCTGTCTGTGTGTGTGTGTGTGCCACTTCCGTACAACAACGCCCTCTCTCTTGAGCTAACCATTCCCGGCTCTCTCCCTATCTCTCTTCCTCTCTCTGCACACATTCTTAGTTCACGTTCGTTGCTTCAGTCTTTTGTTTTCTCATTTTTTAGTGCCAAAGAAAGAGCAACAAATGCGGAAAAATGCATAACAAAGCCAAAAGATACCCGTGAACAACAACGCGACAGCGACTCATGCTAATGCGACAAAGATGTTAATTGACTTTTACTTTATTTAAACAATAAGAAAACAGACATCAAGCCCAAACAACAAACCCAATTGAAGTGAAATTTTATTTACTTTTCGGCAGATGAGCCCATCTGCATGATCAATCGATACTTTCGGATTTGCATATGGAATTTTGATGATGGATGGAGACAGCCATACCAAATCAAAACAATCACTACCTACTGATGGCATGGAAGATGTTTTGTCCCCATTTCTTCATAGCATTAGCTGCCATCTCTTCATTTTGGTTTAACTTTTTTGCAAGACTTAACATTTGGCCAAGAAGATTACATAAAGAAAACACTGTTTTCAAGTGCGAACTTTTTCCAACGAAATCATCAATTAACATGTCCACCAACAATGCATACACTAAAAACAAAAGTTGATCTGATATAAAATTATGCTTTTGGCACCGATTGGTAAAGCTCGACTGTAAAATACTCTGTGCCTACGAAAGTAAATGCCCCATATGTACTTTGTTGGAAACTTTCTTTTGCTTATAACTTGACTATCGTATATCCGATCTTCATCTATGCTGAGGCGGATCAATAAGTTATGCTGATTGCTAAATATGTTATGAAAGTACAAACCATCTGTCTACCAAAAGATGGGGGATATGAGGCTTTTTTCAAAAATTTCGGGGGACACGGGGCATGGCAAAAATTGATATAACATCTGATCTACCTGGAAGTAAAAGGTCAAACCTTTAGCTCTTACCATCACTGAGATTTATTCCTATTTTGATTCCTAATTCATTATCGTTATTTTCCAAAAAGCTTTTTAAAATCCCTGAAAAATTTTAATGAACACCTTGAAAACACACTTGTTAGTACCCGATCAAATCGGTCTTTTGGTTAGGATATCCTAACATAAACATTGTGTATTAGAGGTACACAGAGTATATTAAGTTTGTCCACGAGTATGTAACAGGCAGAAGGAAGCATCTTTATATTCTTGATCAGCATCAAGAGCCGAGTCGATCTAGCCATGTCCGTCTGTCCGTCCGCCTGTCTGTCTGTCCGTATGAACAAAAAGATCTCAGAGATAAGTAAAAAAAATCCACTCGGAAAGGTCGGATTGACTTGAAACTCGGTTTGTAAGCAAAGTAAGCGAATTCGAAAAATCCACCCACAAGGAAAATTTCCGGGAAATTCAATAAGCAAAAATCTTGAAATTGACTTGAAATTCATTTTGTAAGGATAGGAAGTGAAATAAATTGAAATGTGATCTTGCGATGTTGGAAAATTACCAGAAAAGCGTCGGAAAACTTTGTATGGTGAGAATTTGATTTTTCATCCGATTGACTTGTAACTCGGTTTGTAAGCGAAGTATGAGAAATAATTGGACACCTTTTCCCGATTTTGAAAAATCCGCCCACATGGAAAATTTTCGGGAAATTCGACATGCAAAAATCTATTTTTCATCCGATTGACTTGAAATTTGGTTTGTAAAGATAGGAAGTGAAATAATTTGTGATGTGATATTGTGATGTTGGAAAATTTGACCCTTTCCGACCACTCATGGGAAACTCTGGATGCAAAAAACCTATTTTCATCCGATTGGCCTCAAACTTGGTTTGTAAGGATAGTATAAGAAATAACGATAACGAAATCAATAACGATAACGATAGCAATATCGGTAGCGATAACGATAACGGTAGCGATAACGAACTCAATAACGATAACTATAGTGATATCGGTATCAATAACGCTAACGGTATGAATAACGGTAACGGTATCAATAACGATAACGATAGCGATAAGGTTATCGATAACGATAGCAATAACAATAACGGTATCGATAACGGTAAGGATAACGATAATGATAACGTTAACGGTATTAATAACGATAGCGATAACGATATAGATAACGTTATCGATAATAATAACGATGACGGTATCGATAACGATAAGGAAATCAATAACGATAGCGATAACTGTGTCGATAGCGATAATGGTAACGATATCAATAATGATAACGATTACGATGACCATTAACTCAAGTTTCAGCTGATAGGGCTTTAAAACCAGGGCTAAAAACTTCCTAAAATTAGGAACAGGTTCACTTTCGGGCTTCGAAACATTGAAGTTTTTTGGGTTCGGATTCATGGAGCGGGTTCGGAAAGTCACTGAACCTAGAATCAGGTTCAAACCAGGGTTCTGGAATATTTTGGTTTATCGTTAATTCAGAAAACATGAATGTAAACTGGAATTTACTTAAACATTTTATTCTTTTATGGAAGCTATAGCTGTATTTTCACTTGTCGAGATCTGATATAAGATGGGTAAAAATACCCTTAGTTTACAGTGAGTTGGTGAGTCAATAAACTCATAAGAGAAATCAGATTGCCTACTTCTCATGTATATTTGATTTTGTAATAGCACCGAAGTTAGGAAGTCAATGAGCGTATACATGCAGGGTATAGAAACCGACACACATGCAAACGATCTCGTCTGTGTGCGTCGCGTAGAACCAAAAACGGTTTTATTTTTTTCTTTGTGTGATTTTGTTGTTGCCTTACCCAATTTCAATGTGATTTTCTGTGAGAGTATTGGTGAGTGCTCTGCCCTATGCTTTGTTTGGGCATGCCTACTTTAAGGTCTTATTATTTTCTTTATAATACTCGAGCTAAGTTTATCATAAGTTCGCATTTCCGTAAGCTTTCATATACTGGCCATTTGGCAGAATAAAACGAGAGCGTAAGTTAAAGTCGGCTGTACCTGACTTCGATATTCCCGTTACTCAGGGGAATTCATGCTTAATAGCATTTCCTAATGTTAATAAACACAACATTAACATTTTGTAAGCAAACAGCGCAAGCGTCGCATAAAAGTATGCAGCGTTTTTTAAAACCTTTATAACTCTGTCATTTATTATCCGACCTTTATGAAAATTTACACGACTACGAGCTCAATATCTAAAAATTTGTAGGAGATATTCAACATTTTTTATTGCGGGGCGGAAGGGGCGTGATCTGCGTGCAGAACTAATTTCTAGACTACATTTCAAATTTGGTTGCTCTAGCTCTAGTAGTCTCTGAGATCTAGGCGTTCATACCGACAGACAGACGGACGGACAGATAGACGTACATAGCTTTATCGACTCGGCTGTTGATGCTGATTCAGAATATATCGGAAATGTGATATCGGAAATGCTTCCTTCTGCCTGTTACATACATTTGTAACGGGTAACGGGTATAACAAACTTAAAAGTGCATATAAAGAGAAGCTCGACTGATACTTGAGTTTCAAGAACAGCGCATACAAGAAAAGTGTCATTTGTAAGTTTTTTACAATTTTCGCCTGTTCTCAATTACGAATTCGATCAATTGGAATTGGTAAGTGATTTGATATCCAAGAATGAATAAAAGTTTTCGGTTGAAGCATTTATAATTAGAAGATAAAACGTGAAACACACAATCTGCGTTTAAAATAGGAAAGAGTTCCCAATTCCGATTCTGCTTAATTTGATCGAAATCGAAAACGGAAGCAGGCCACAATGATAGTCACGAAATTTGACTTTGACCATGATCGAATCCACAAGCCAGACTCACACTTCATATATTTGTTTTTGAGGACGTCTCTGCGGCTAACAGCAAGGCAATTTTTAATGAGTCTGCGTGGATCTAGTTGCCGTAAGATAACTCTCGGGAGCAATGGGAGCAAAGGCTTGCCTACCGCTGCTTTAATCAGGTCAAATTCAGGTCAAAAATAGTTGGTTTTTTGATCCCAAGACATCCCAAATTTAATTTAAAATGAGAGAACGATTTTCTTGTTTAAGCCTAACCCTTTAGACTTTTCTTTGCTTCGGTTCAGGTTCGGAAGGAAAACTTTTGTGTGCGCTCAAAAATGCCTGAGTTGCCGACCACAGAGCGGTTAGACTCCGAACCGGTTTGGAGCCCTGCTAAAAACCAATTTTTTCTGATCAAAAGTAAAAAAATTCTGAACATCATTTTGATTGCTATACGGTTAAGATAAGCCAAATCAAGGCACCAACCAAACTCTTACCCCCAAAAACCTTGAAAAATTATATTTCCAAGGAATATTCTTTGGTAATCAATGCGAACCAGAGCTCCTTAATAATTTGTTGCGCTTGCAAGCCTGATTAAGACCTGTTCTGATGCAGCTCTTCAATTGCGCGAACTTGTGCATAGTTTTACTGGATTTTGCAGAGATAACAGAATTCATTACAAATATTGTCTTGATCGTTGTGAAACCTTGAATACCATGAATGAATTTCGCGGTTTTTTTCTTTTAGTTTTTTGAAACTATAGCTCGAAGCTTCGCTTTTTAACAGAGAGTTGAATGATTCAAGATTTCGGGCCTCAGTTTATTATATGTATTAGATATCTACTAAGAACACCTTATAAGCTCCCAGAATAAGCAAGCCAAACACTAAACAAGTGTTGCAGAATGTTCCTTGACTTGCACTCGAATACGCACCTCTAGTAAAAACGATCAATTTGAAAGCTGTTAAAGCTCAACGCAGGGGATCCCCCTCCTTCTCCGCCTCATCCACACACAAAGATAATCGAACTGCGGTTCCTGTCATTTGACATTCCACATCTACAGAGAACATCGGTATCCAATTCCGAAAGGTTATTTCTATCTATTATTTTGTGTGTGTATTTATTTTTGGTTTTTTTTTTTATATTTATTTTAATGCTGTTGATGATGATGTCTCTGCCACTACTCACTCTGCTGTTGTTGTTGTTGTTGTTGCTGCTGCTGCTGCTTTTCGTTTCCAGTTAACGTTAACAGTTCCACGGTTTTTTTTGTTGGTATTTGTGTACGTTTCGTGCTCTTTGCTTTCAAGCGTCTTTCGGCCTCTCCCTCTACAACTTCTGCTTCTACTTTGTTGCGTTCAACGTCATTTCGTCACCGACTCACAGAACATTAGAAGAATTCTTTGCTACATTTCATTGCGCGACGATTTTGTGTTTGATATCAAATTACAACTACAACAAATAAAACACACGGCACAAACAGTAAATCAAAACAAAGCTTAAAATAAATTAGATGTGATTTGTAGGTGTGTATGTGTGTGTGTGTCGTGGCACGCCGCGCACCAAAAAAAAAATACACAACAAACTCCTCCGACAGTCAAGCAGCAACTGAGCTGGGATGGTATCACGAAGCACAGCACAACACAAACACAAATACAACACATAGAGCGAGAGAGAGAGAGAGGGAACGGAACCGGGTGCAGACCTGGCTTAGAGCTGAGGTAGGGGCCAAAACAGGTTTTTCCATTTCAAATTTATGTGCACTTGACAATTCATCGATACTTTTTACGCTATCGATACAGTCTTATAAGTTTTGCAGCACTGGCGATTTGGTGATCTGATCAGTGCTGCTTAGTGATGGGAAAAAGTTGGCCGTGTTCAGCAGTCACGCATGCTCTCTGATAATTTAAACGTTTTAATGGGCGCATTGAACTGATACTCTTGATGACTAAGTTTAGCTTAGAATGTCGAGAAAAATATAGAAAAAAACTGAGTAATTTGTTTAACCCTAAAGTTACTAAGTATTGCCATTCATGATTGCCGATTACTCAGAATCAGCATTAAAACAATACTCAAATGGGCATTTCCACAGAATAGTCCACTCTGACCGAATAATCCAAAGTAGGGATAGCTATATTTTTGGCGATATTGAAAAAGTATCATTTCGATATAAATATTTTAGGTAAAAATATCGATAATATCGGAATTTCGATATTTTCACATAATGTGTCCATTTGACTATGTGTCTTTACAATAAACAGGTCTGTTGAGGTAATTAAGGTGTCATTTCAAGCATAATAGGAACTAACTTTCTGATAAAATCGATAAAATGTTATTTATATTTTATTTCATTTATAAAAGGAACTTCTGGAAACTTTTTCATGTTATTATTATTATGCTTAATACGTTGATTTAAAATTTGAATTAGCTCATTGAATCATCATAGTCGTAGCTATATTTTTTATTCTTAAGTGATTAGTTTTGAAATTCACCTTTCAGTATAGAGCTTTTGAGCTGAAATATACCACAAACATAACCAAAAAAACTTATAATCCTAAATCCACGAAATGTTTGAAATTCTGCATTTATTAACAATCGTTAGACAAAGATTTTATAAAGACGCGTTGCGTTATATGCTCATCGTTCATTCGACTTCTGTAGTCAGAAACCACACTTTTTATAGCCGAAGCCAAGCGCTCCGATGGTACTGAGCTTCCTGGTGTAATAGGATATGCCAATCCATTGGCATTGCAATGCCAAGTTAGAAAGCACTGTCAATGCGGGTGTCTGCTCCCGGTTTAGCGATGGATAATTAAAATAAAAATCCAATGATTCTGCTTGGGTTGAATTTCCGTCTAAATAAATCAAAGACTTGAAATATACAGGCCTGTTCCGGTTTTCACATGTTTATTCGATTTCAAATGAAAACCAAATCGAACGATTTTGTTTTAGCTGTTCTGGTATTCGAACGATTTGCAATTCGAATGTTTCATTCCCAAATTGTTTCCGTTGACTACACCTTTACCTTAATCAACTGGTGAATCAAAACACTCCAATAAATAATCACTCAAAATAGTTTATAGTAGTTGAATATAGGTGTTTAAGATGTCGTTTCAATTTTTGAGGGTATTTAATCAACATTTTCCCACTTTATATAAAACCAACAGCGAATGTGAATTCATTTTTTTTTATTAAAAAAATAATTTTTTTTAAAAATAAGGGAATGTAAAATTGCAAAAAGTATCTAAATACACTAAACAATGGTACAAAATTAACTTTAAGCCATTATTTTGACGCCTTTATCTAAACAATCGCATTTACTTTTGAATTCATCGGCTCCAAGTAATGTGAATTCAAATCGAGTAAATCTATCGAATTGTGAAAACCGGAACAGGTAACCAAATCGAATTCGAGCAAATTTAGTGAACGTGAAAACCGGAACAGGCCTGATAAATTTACAAACACCGTACATTATCAGTTAACTATAAAATAAAAGCTCAATATACGGACATGCATAAAAAGCCGCCAACTCACACACAAATGAACATTAATTCGCGGAAGTCAATATCATTGATACTTACATTTACCGTTTTAGGTTTACATTCAGCCAAGCATCTCTACGTTTTGCTTTTAAATGCGAATTTATGTTTGTCGAATTGCCACTGGTCTTAAGGGAAGATATACACCTAGGGCCAAAAAAAGGTAATTTTTAAGATTTTTTTTATAGGAAAACTATACTAAATTTCGTATCGGAGTATAATCTAAATGAAAGTATACACATTTAAATATATGTAAAATTTTTGTTTATTAAAAAATATTGAAAAGATTTAGAGATATCGCATGTTCCTTGAAGCACCGTCAAAAAATCTTCATACACGGTTCGCACTAGCGTTTCCTGAAACATCATCAGAAAGCAAAAAACCAGAAAGTAGTTTCATAGTTGACATTTTGAAAATATAGATTTATGACAAAATGGAGAACGTTTGAACCTAAGTAATGATTTTTGGGCCAAAAATTACAAATTATTTTGTTTAAAAAAAAAACTAAAGAAGGAAAAAAAATCCTTCGACATTTACTAAAAAATAGTGTTTAGAATAAAGCACATCCAGTTTCAAGGCAATCGGTTCTTTGGTTTAGGAGAAATTTTGGTTACCGAGTTAAAAAGCGTGGTTTCGAGAAAGACGAGTTTGAAGATTTGGGAAAGACTGTAGGGTCAGCCCCAGCCAGCATTTCAAGAAATTTTTGATCATATTCGAGTCTTTTTCGACTCCTCTTACTGATTAAAATAGGCACAAGTGCGCTCGTTTTCCGATCCGAAATGACCCTTTCGTCGGGAGAAAATGGTACCCTAGCCGCGACTCCTCTGAAAGAGTCGTTTATGACTCTTCCGAAAGAGTCTTTTTTGACTCTTCTAAAGAAGTCATTTATGACTCGCCCTTCCGAATCATTCTAGAGTCGTATTACCTATCAGTTTCGACTCAGTTTCGAGGCGTTTTTCAAACTCAGATAAGACAGCAAGACAGTTAGACCAAAAACAATCATTATTCAATCACCCGCGCGATCTATTTTCGATTGCTTTACGTTTTGTTAGTCTTATTTCAATGAATCACATTTTAAGCATATGCACGAGTCATTTTCGAGTCTTCTTTTAATCACCACTCTCTTTTTAATCAGCTTGGCGACTCGAAAAAGACTCCTCAAAGTGATTTTTGTAAAAACGATCTTCCAAAATTCCAGATATTATCTTGCCGTTTTCACCAGGAGTTCTTAAGACCTCAAACTTAAGGAAAATGCAAAAAAATCGATTTTTTCAAACGTCTAGGCTTACATATGTATATCTCCCCTTAATAGTTGTATTACAGAATTTACATTGAGATTTTTGTGCATCCACTCTTATTAAATAAGTTTTAAGCATTTTTGCACTTCAAAAACCTCAAGAAACAGTTGATCGCAGCAGTGTGACCGAACGCTGCAAGCAAAATATCGCTGAAAAATCGCCAAAAAATATTCGATATCCAATATATATCGCCTTGGAAAAATATTCGATAACGATATATAGTATTTTTGGACAAAAATATCGATACTTCGATATTTTTTCTGACATCCCTAATCCAAAGTTAATCTACCGTTTTCCCTTCTTGGTTTATTAAAGAGAAATATTCAAATTTTAATAATTCAAAGCTGGGATATGGAGATATCAGGTAACATTGTTGAAGTTGATTTTCGAGCTCAGCATTCCAAACTATACTAAAAACTGGTCTAGTAAAAATGGGGTCTTAAAATGTACACTTTCGATACACGAAGGTATGTACATTGTACTAGCTCTTAATGCCATACTGAAGTTTTTTACAGTGCACAATTTACTACCTTTTATTGGATGTCATTATTTCTATTCTGAAATTGAGATTCAGAGTACAAATTGTGAATATTATAAATCTTGGGACTTAAACATCCTACAAAGAACACAGTTTAAAAATTGTGTAAGGTGCCAAAATTTATGAGAACGACGGAAACAATTACAGCGAAACCGAGCAAAAGCAAGAAATAGTTTTGTGGCACAAGAATTTCTAAAACTCACTGTTAAAAAAAAAACCAATACTACAATTGAGGCACTAAGGACATTAATTCAAAGAAACTGCATTGTTTATTCCCGAATTTTCCAATTTTGTTGTAATTGTTTCGACGATCCTTGTCACTTAGGCAGCTGCTACCCGAACGTTTTTTCTGCTAAAAAGATTAGTATATGGTAGCATATCTGAGCACAGACTCAACGGGTTAGCTTTGCGAAACGTTCACAAAGAAATATAAATTTAAATTTAAATAGCATTGCATCAATGGACTGGGCAGGATCAAGTACATATGATCGCATAAAAAGTTTGAAGAAATGTACATGAAGTTTTATCCACTAAAGAATAATTTGAGTTTTAGGGATTCTGTTCTTTTAATAGAGCTTAATTAGCTTCTATTCCGGAAATAATAAGCATGCATAAGTATTTGACCGGAGAACGCAAACAAAGTTAATAAAATAGAGTTGAAAACTCATGATGCAAAAAATTCTGTATCAAAAGTTCATTATTGGATGAAGAAATTCGGTTTTGGATCAAAAATTTGCATTCTTACCGTACTTTTGATATCGAACATTTTTGATCTAAGCATGAAATTCTCCATTCTCCATCTGTTTGTAATACACCAATAAATTAACATTATTCGTTTTAAAATTTTTTTCCTTAGTCTTGCTTAGCCCCCCAAAGGCGAATCCTAGATCCGCGCCTGAATACATAATTGATTGAATTAACCTTTGTAAAGTTGCAAACATTCTAGACTACCGATTCTGCCCACAAACTTACTAAAGAAGCATAGAAAACTAGTTTTCACAATTTCGAAATTTTTTGATATCGCGCCTTTGTTTAAATTGCCGCCAATTGTTCTGCAAACGAAAGCATAGCAAAATGAAATCAGGATCTTTCCGTCATCTGTTTTTGATTTGCTTTCGCGAAATCAAAATCGATAGAAAATTTATTTCAGGAATACCACCAGTGTTATTGACAACTCTAAAAGATCACTACTCCCCCAACTCCAGCTTGCCATCCCTAGCTCTCATGGTAACTGCTTTAAGCAGTAAACTTCACACTGCTTAATTTTTTATAACACTTACTGCTTTAAGCAGTTAACTTTGCACTGCTTTTGCTTTATGGCGCTCGTTTCAAAACTCTGGTCAAACAGTTTCTCATACATCGTTTTTCTTTTTATTAATAAAATCCAAAAAAAAAAAAGGTTAATAGCAACTAAGACTACTCAAAACAAGAGGCAATCGCTAATAATCTCAAATCTCTGGATAGGCACTGCCAATTAGATTCTTGCCACGATAGCGCCACGAATAGGTGACAATGCCAAATTTGCTATTGCCCAGCGAAACGGGGCAAGTGCGATCGGGACGTAGCTGGAAGCAGACAGTATAGAGAGCCAACTCCAGTTCCGGTGAGGTGCCCACAAACATGGTGTCCACGGGCTTGTTGAGACCTTGGTGGGAAAAGCGTAACTTCACGACTTTGCCTTTCTGTAAGAAAATCAAAGATTGAGAAAGAGCATAGCTTAGATGATGATGAGGACCTACCGTGCCGATGTCCTGCTCTTTCATATAACCCTTGTAATCAAAGCGTCCGGCCTGCTCCTCTTCACTCACATAGACCCAATTGTGGAAGCCAATGATGGTGCCATTCTTCACTTCATGCACAAACACATGCTCAAACCCAGAGCTACCGATCTTGCCCTGACCACGCGAATACTGGGTGAACCACAGCTCTTTAACCAAATCCCGATGCGTCTTGGGATCGGGACTCAGGAGACCCTTTTGCTGTAGGAACAACATGGCCTGACGCATGACCGGTGTGGCCATGACGGCATCCACAAAATCATTCTCCTCCTTACGCTCATTGGCCGTCACATGCTCATTGACCAGCGTGTCCTGTTCATAGTTATTGAAGAGCAAACGCATTTTGGCAATGGTAGGCGGCTCCAGGGCTTTGGGATCCACACGCAACAGGCTAAATGTGGGAGCGGAAGATAAAGGGAATAAGTGAATCGGAACCTTTGAACTTCTTATCAGGTTCTACTCACGGCTGTGGCGCCTCATCTGCACTATCAATCGAGCGAGTGCGTCCCTGTAGATTCACATCGATCAAGTTCAACTGACTGTTCGTCTCCTTGGTGTACAGCTGCTCGGTTAGTTGGCGTATCTCGTCGTCGGTGGCCACAGAATTGCCCGTAGATTGAAAACCCGGACGCACTGTGGTGGTGGTGCCCGTATGGGGCACAAATGATACACCGGGTGTGCTAGGACTTGGCTTGCTGGAAGGATGCACCGGATGTACTGGCACGGCGGGATGTACGGGTGTGGGCAAAGGTGATTGCCAGGCTGAGGGCGACTTGGGAGTGGTTGTGGAGGGGGTGGGGGATTTGGGTGTAGGCAAAGGGGGATAATCATCTTTAACAGAAGGACGACGCTGTCCGGGTGTGGGCAACGGTGGACCCACATCACCCATACGCAAGTCGATGCCACCTGGCTGCACCGATTGAGGTGTCTTAGGACGCTGGGTGGTAGTGGTGGTGGTGGTGGTGGTGGTGCTGCTGGTTAAGGGGGCCAGTCCAAATCCTGGACGTCCTGCCTGACCGGTGGCACTGTTACCACCCGCTCCACCAGAATAGCTGAGGTCAAAACCGCTGGGTTGCGGTTTCTGTGGGCGATAGGGGGCAAATCCTGGTGGTAAAATGGGTGCATTACTCGGACCCGGTCCCGCTCCCGCTTGCGGACGTCCCAGAGCTGGCGTTGGTGTCACCGGCTTGTGATCCACTCCCGCTGTGGGCCATTGCGGACCTTGGGCACTACCAAATGGCGAAGAACTGGGCGTATCGGGACGCGGTCCCAGCGGCATTAGCGGTGCATGAGAGATCACCAGCGGTGGTGGCTTCTTTGCCACCGTGGGTGTAACCACTTGAGGTCTAACTGTAGTAGTAGTCGTCGTGGTGGTGGCTTCATTACCGCCACCCCATAATTTCTTAAAGCCTCCAAACCAACTAGACTTCTTGGTAGTTACCTCCACCTCATCCAGTGCCGGTGCGGGCGTTATCTCTACTTCACTCTTGTAGGCAGCTAAGATGGGGAAGACAGCAAAGATAAACAACGGGATGACCTAATGGTCAGTGTTTTTTGGGCTTTCTAGTTACCTGTGTTTTCGCATTGGCCCACAATGACAATGCAAACAACCAGCGCACTCAATGCCAGGTAACGCATTTTTGTTGCTCCGATTCACTCGGTGGGTTTATTATCACTTTTTGGAATTGCTGGAACGGCGACAGCACAACAACTAACTGGTCGAAGATTCAGCGCACGACTGAGCCCAAAGTCAGATCGACTCGACTAAACGGCATCCGCTTGATCTCTACGTATGTCGTCGTTGTTGTTGTTGTTTTTTTATTAATGAGCTTACGTCGTGGTAGTACATCGCCAGCGTCGTCGTCGTCGCGGCGGTATTCGCAGTATTTAGCGTGGGTTTTGCCTATGAAATGCTGCCCTACCATCGATTGCATAGAGTCTATGGGTTACACTTGTGGGTCATGATACTTAGCTTGGTACATAAGAAGTGGTAGAATAAGATCTGGATTGAGTTTCTGCTTTCGGACTTAAGCTTTGAAGCACAAAGTAGCAACCTAACTCCTGGCTAACCGACAGAGAGGTTTAGTCGCACGAAAACCCGAGGAAAAAACATAAAATAATCTTAACTACAGGCTAAATAAGTTAAAATAGTAGTTTTTAAAGCAGCAAAAGAATCTTTCAAGTTGACTCAGCACAGAAGACACGAAATGGTTCACGCAACACACAGTTGGGAGTACAACGATTCAGAGATAAGGGGATAAAGTTTCGGATCAGTCTAATAAGAACATTGAGATTCATTTGGTTAACCAACTCAGATGAATTGATAAGTAGTCTTGTCGAAGGGCATCCCCGTAGAGTCTCTGGACTCCATAATGAAGATAGTATTGCGCGATCCCTTTAAAACAAAAGTTCACTAGAACTTCTTTTTCGACCTATCATTCATACTGCAGCTATATGCTATAGTCATCCGATTTTGATAAAACTTTTGTAGAAATGTGTGAAATTATATAAAATAAGAATATGCCAATGATAAGGACGTTTTCATGAAAAACAAAAAGTTTTTCCCACTAGAACTAGTTTTTCGACCGATCGTTCCGATGGCGTATATGCTAGAGTCATCCGATTTCGACCAAATTTTTGTAGAATTGTGTAGTAGTAGTAGTAGTATTTTATTAATAATAATAATAAATAGCTTGGCCTAAGCCGTTAGCTGTTTTCTTTTAAAGACTTAAATTTTCAATTGATTTTTTTCTGTTTGGGAAATTTTTACATTTATATATTTCTATTTCATAATGACGACTAGCAATCATACGTATCACATTACAACACAATGATAGTTGCTTTGATTCCAACAATGCAACCTAGCAGATACTACCCGCAGCTGCCCTGCTCGTCACGAGATACCACGGCCGTTCTAAACCCCTAGGATGCAGTTGTTATGTCTCAAGACACTATTTAAATCTCTTTGAACTCCTGACTATATTTGTACGCCTCCTTAGATATAAGAGATTAGAGCGGGCCAGTTGGATCCGTTCAGTAGGTCAAGCATTTCAGTTGTTTCTAAGGTCCATTTTCCGAGGTGCAGTGCACGGTGCTCACCTAATATCGGACATCGCGCAATGAAATGGGCTACGTCTTCTCTTTCATCCAGGTTGCATAGAGTGCATCGGCTTTCAGTCGTTCCATGTGGCATATAGTTGAGTCTGAGGACTTCAGTTCTTGCTCGAAAAATAAGCGATATTGCATATGTGTCCAAATCGTCTCTAAAGTAGTTTCTTTCATATAGGCTGAAACTGAGGCGCTTGTATGTTGACCGGGTGCCACTCTGTCTTGCGTGCCGTTCAAAATCATTTTTTTCTCCTTCGTCAATCCTCTGTAACAGTTGTATTTGCCATGTTTCCCAGGTTCTGCTGTCGTTTTCATATGTTCTTATGTTGTTGTCTCTTGCCATAATATCCCATTCAAGGAAGAACTGTGATCTCTCAATCAGAAGTTGTTCGACTATAATTCTTGGGAGCCGTGAAGAGTCCATCAGCATAGCTTTTGCTAATATAGTTGAAGTGCAGCTGCAGGGTGTATTGGTACATTGTAGGTAGTCCTGTTTCCATGTATATGGAGTAATTTGGAGTATTTAGGGGCAGGTAAAAGATCTTTTTAATGTAGAAGCGAAGCAATCGCTCTACATCTTCGAATCTGCTAAATCCCCAGACTGGGGCAGCATAACACAGAATTGTCCTGGCTGTGGCTAAAAACAGCTTATATTTGGTGCTATTGTTAACTTTCTTTTTCCCAAGAAGATGCTTCCAAGTGCTATTAATAGCGACTTTAGCGTCTGTTAATTTCTGTGCCAAATGTTTCTTAAATGACATATTGGAAGTCAGTAACACGCCTAGGTATTTATACTCCTTTACTGTTTTCTAGCAAAACTCCATTTTAGTGTCCATTCGTCAGCTCTGGCTCTACGTCCTCTACCATCCTTCACTACCATCATTTTAGACTTCTCGATGTTTATTTGGAGACTCCACGTCTGACAGTAACTACTTTAGAGCATCAATCATTTGTTGCATATGCTGAGGAGTTTCCGCCAATAACACCATGTCGTCTCAACATAAAAACATTCGTTCGCTTATCTCCAAATATACCCCCCGGAAGTTTAATATAAATAACGCATAGTAGTGGAAAAAATCTTACTTTTCGGTTGGTTTAAAAAATTAAATTTTGATTTATATCCTCATTTTGTTTTATTTTTAATTTTTTTTGTGATTGGTAAAATTATTTAGTTAATATTTTATTTAGTTTGTGGTAAATTATTTTTTTTTTTTCTTTTGGTATTTTTTGTATAGTAATTTATTTTTTTTTTGTTGTTTGGATCTTTGTATTCCCCTATATATCCTTATTTTATCTTTTAATTATTGGTTGAGGGAGGGGGAATGTGTAAGTATATAAAATAAGTGTATGCCAATGATAAGGACGTTTTCAATATAAAAAACAAAAGTTTTTTCCACTAAAACTATGGTTTTTTCGACCGATCGTTCCTATGCTATATGCTATAGTCATCCGATTTTCTCCGGCCGGTTTCGACGAATGTGCAGCGTATATGTAGCATGAAAACAGACGGACAGGGCTAAATCCACTCAGCTAGTCATGCTGATCAAGAATATTAATACTTTCTTTGAGATTTATAATAAAATATAATAGCATGGGTATAAGAAAAAGTGTTCGTATAAATAATTTAATTCATTCATGATTCGGTTCGGGTTTTTTTTCCCCCACAAGGAGGACCATGAACCTAACCTAATGAGCTTATGACTTTCCGACCCTGATCCCGAACGGGACCTCATATGGGGGAAAGAGGGGTGGTTTAATTAGAATAGAAGAATAATTCTTATAAATTTGGCTTATCGATTGAAGTTTCAAATAGTTTGGTAAACTAAAAGCGTCTTCCTTAATAAAAATCAAACTTCAGCATTTTAATCAATTAGTTCAAACTCTCCGAAAATATGAAATGCCACCTCGAAACCATATTTAATATTGGTCAAATCGGAGTAAAAATTCAAATAAACCATATCGATTTTTGTCTCTGGGTGGGATTTGCTGTTCCAACACAGCAATTATAATTGCATTCGAAGTTATGCAAATGTTTTCTAAAAATTCTATGTTCTATAAATAATTCCATTAACGCTCGAAAATTCTGAAACAAATCAAAAGTTGTAAAGTGACTTAAAATCTTCTTCTTCTTCTGTATGAAATTTTGGTATTTGACTGACTCACTATTAGCTCATTCTCAAGTCGTTATAGCCTCACAATTTCTTAGACTTCGCTACCTAAATTCATTTGAACTTGACACTGGCCCGTTGATGCCCGTTTGTCCATTGTCTGCTTGGGTTTTGGGGGGTTGATGATTGCTATGCTGTTCTGTCTGCAATTACGAGTACCTGCGCTAACTGTCTTGTGCCTGATTCATTATGCACTTTAATTGCTCAGGCCAGCAAAAATAGCATAGAACACTGCCCTCTGATTTGATTTATTTTTTGTGTGGAATGACAAAACTAAATACGTTCGTAACGTAGCGCTAATTGAGTTCAGCTTACATAATAGATGCGCGTTGAGCAGCTTATGCTAAGGCTCTCCGGATTCTGGACTTTTTGAGTGGACGGCCTCAATTCGCTGAAAAGATTAAGAAATATTGTTAATTGCACTCAACTTGCTTTTGATGTTGTTGTTGTTTTTTCTGGTTGTGTCGATTTTTGAAACTGAAAACTTGAAACTGTTCGACGCTTATCAAAAGGCCACGGGGAAAGGTTGCGTCTTATTTGTGTACAAACATATACATATTGTGTGGTATATAGGCACACATATATATTTAGTTGATTAAACAATTGAACTATAAGCAATCTGAAATCAAACTATAATAGTCTGAACTAGAAACCATTTTCATAATTGTTTTAGAGCTTAATGTTGAACCGCTATTGTTAATGAAGTCAACAGGCTAGGTATAATTACAATGGGTATTATTCGTAGGCAAGCAGAGTTGCATACTTTTAGGAGGAACATGGATTTAATATTATACTTAATACGAGGGCAGTTTGATAAGCGAACATACTCGACAACTTTTTTTTAACAATTTGGGGCTTAACCCCCTATTTCCTGTTTTCCAAAGATTTGGATACACAAAAAAGTTCATCACTGAAAAAAACGAGTAATTATAGAACCTCATCTAAACCCGAGCTCAGGTTATCTTATATATATTATTCGAAAAATCGATGAACTGAAACTAGAGCTAGTTTACCCAAAAACATATGTTTTATTTGCCTTAACAAGGCAGCAAAGATAAATTTGTTTCGGTTTACTGAAAAGGTGGTGGTGACTCATGATAATTTTCGTGTGCTGAATGCAAATCTGTTTAGAAAATTATCCTTTACGTCCGGATATTTGGTAATTCAAGTACTACATAAGTTCTTTAAAATGCCTATTTTCACCTATTTGGGCGGGTTTTTTTGCGATTCTCTTTCCAAAGATTTCAAATGTTGTCATTTTGATCACTTGAGTTGTTTGGCATAATTTATTTTAAAGCTAAGAAACTTAAGTAAAAAATTATTTCATGAAAAGTTCAACACCGAATGCAGGTTCACCAAGAATACATAGTAAATTGGAAGCTAATTCAAACAAAATAATACCAAAAAAAAGTTTAGTCTTTAGCGAATTGATTAAATTCATAGAAAATAGAGGCTAAAATGTTTCAACGGTTTTAAAAACAATGGACCAAGTATCGAACCAAAACCATAGGTCTTAGAAGTTTGGTCAGTACGCGACTTTTTTGAAGGGTTCGACAACTTAACCTTACCTGAAAAGTGATGAGTAAAACACTTAAAACGGAACTGGAGAAAAATGCGTCCAATAACAAAAGAAGAACAAGTTACAACATGAAAACTGCTTATTCATATTGCTAAAGCCTCTCATTTTGATATTGATTTTAATTTGCGGTGAAACCAAATGATTTAATATTTAAATGGAATTTTCAAAATTCGAGTTTACTTTCATGCGTCTCAGAGTGCACTATTTTTTTGTTTTGTTTATTGTTTATAGTTTAACAAAGTTCAGTCAAACTGATTAGTGAACATTATGAATTTGAATTAGACAATAGAATATTTCTTACATCTAGAAGAGATAGTAAAAATTATTGTAATTAAAACAAGGGTTTCGAAAGGGTTCATGATGAGCATAGTTCGTGAGACAAGGATGTAAATAAATCGGGACATAATTCCTTGTTACACGGGCCGGATCCTCAAAACTTAATAGGCTAAGCAGAGCGCTTGAGTCAATCTCACCTGACAGGAGCTTATGAAGGAAAAGCACACTAAGGTAAGTTCTACGACTATTGAGGGATGGAAGATCCAACAAGCGTAGTCTATGCTCGTACGGTGGAAGGTGCCTATTAGAATCCCAATTTAGGCCACGGAGGGCGAAAATTAAAAACTGTTTCTGTACAGATTCGATTTGATCCTGAAACATATAATTGTTTGGTGACATATGGGTCATTAAATTCTTTAGACCATCTTTTAATAAAACCAAGAACTCCCAAGTTATTGGCATGACCGATATATGACCGTTGAAACACATTTTGGGCATAAATTGGGAATACAATCATTAACTTTGTAGATGCGTTCCAAAGGCTTATCATCAATCATATAGTCAAAAAGATAGGGCGTACTACGATGAAAAGTTAAATATTTACATTTTTCATTGTTGAGAGGCAGACTATTGATCTTGCACCAATTATTGAGAGAGTTTAAGTCCCTTTGTAGGAGAAGAGGTGATACTGGATCATTATACGACAGGCAAAGTTTGAGGTCGTCCGCATACATTAGCACATGAGAGTGGGATAATGCAGTCGGAATATCATTTACAAATAAGTTGAAGAGCAAAGGCCCGAGATGACTTCCTTGGGGAACACCGGAGGATACATAAATGGGTACAGAAAACTGTGAATTAAATCTAACTCTTTGGGACCGATCACGTAAATAAGCCATGATCCAAGAAAGTAACTTGGGAGGAAAACCAAGATTGTCCAGTTTGCGAATCAGGAGCTCATGATTAACGGAATCGAAAGCTTTGCTAAAATCCGTGTATATCACATCCGTTTGCTGCTTGTTTACAAACCCCATATTAACAAGAGTTGTAAACTCAAGTAAGTTAGTTTCCACAGAACGTTTTTTCATAAATCAATGTTGTGATGGGGAAATTATTGAGCGGCAGCAATGCTGCAATTGAGAAGTAATGAGTGATTCGAATACTTTTGGAATTGCCGATAACTTGGATATGCCCCTGTAGTTAGACACTACAGACTTTTACATGCTCATATACTTCTCATAAGACACAATTTTTGAGTTAAAGCGCAGTGTCCACTTGGCGCGAAATGGCCGCGAAATGAAAAACCCCATATAAAACAACCTGCTGCGTAAATTTTCCGTGTCGCGATTCCGTAACCAGTTTCCACTCCACACGAAAAAAGTCTACGTATTGCCACTACGTTCTGTTACCAATTACGTAGCGAGTTAAGTGCTGTTAACGCTTCATTTCGCGCGAAAATATGTGAGAACGAATCGAATCGATATTTCGCACGGAATTGTAAGTAATGCGCAGTTTCCACTTGCCGCGGAATATTACACGCGAAATAGACGATGTTTTGCAGATTCCTAACAGAGTCTGCAAAACTGCTGTTATCAACATGATAGCCGAAATTTTGATGTCGATAGTCTTTCAAAGTAACCTTGCACTGTAATAAAGCTGTTAAAATTTAAATATGCTGTTGGTAAACAAAACAAATTGGATGTTATGATTTTTAATTAAAGTGAAGTTGATTAATAATTGATGCAGAATAATGCAGAACTCGAAATGACCCCCAATTGAACGTTGTTTAAATTGGGGTGCCTAAAGGTCAACATTATTAGATGCTTCTGTCCCTGCTGCTTAGATTGACCCATAGCAATACTGTATATTTGGGAGACCAAGCTCTCAATGGCACACAAATTCATCTCGGCTACTAGTGTTCTTCGGCGGTCGGTTGCGCCCGCGAACTTTTAATCAATGGCTCTGGACTCCGTCAAAGAAGGTTAATCCAATGGAACGCCACCTGAGCTACCTGTCGGAAAACGCTTTGCAGACAGCCTTGCATTCCATCACTTGAAACATATACAGGCCTGTTCCGAATTCCGAACGTTTTCAAAAAAAAAAAAAATTGGTTGTCTGTAAAGTCGGTTTACTGACGATAGTTGAACGTGACAACGTCTTAAGAAAATACTGATGGAATGGTAGCATTTTTCAAAAGAAAATTTTAATTTCATTTGTTTAATAGATTTGTATGTATATAGAGAAGGAGGTAATTGGAAATCACAATGAAATTGATCAAGTTAGATTTATTTGTACGCATAAATACAATTATGTCAATTTTTTTTCCATGGTGGGATTGTAAGCGGTTCTGCAAAATAAATCGTCGTTCAAAACAATTTAAAAAAAATTTTCATAAAATTCTTCATTCAATTCTTCATTTTAAATTTAAAAAATAAAAATACAACAAAATACTTGAATAAAATTTGTTGTTTAAATTTCTACTCAATTGTTAAAATTTAAATTTTGATTTTATTATTTTAATAATATAATTAAATTTAATTGTAATTTGTTATAAAAAAGTAATAGTTTTAAATAATTCATTATAAGAATAAACAATGATTAAATTATTGTTTATAAATCTTACATTTAAAATTTAAAATTTGGAAACATTAAAATTTTCGTAAATCTAGTTTTTAAAAAGCCCGCCTCAATGTGTTTGATATAGGAGAAAATGTTCCCTTTGACAGATGGCTGGTCCAACCTGTCATTTCAGACACGGTGTTGTGATATGTGGAAGATTTAATATTTACTAGGCTCGTCCTGTGGTCGAAATTCGACCATCGAACAAATTAACACTTAACATTAAAGGATGTACACTTTTAAGTCTAAAGTAATATGTATTACCGATTCAATCTCAAAATCACAGCACAGTCTCCAATTGTGCTCGGTGTATTTAAATTTGATTAGTGAATTTCCCATTGAATTGTTTATATGTTTCTTATAATGTACCTTTCCTGTATCTGATCGATTTTCCCGAAGAATATTGACTATTTTTGCACTCATTTTTTTGGTTAAATGGAATTCTATGCCATCTGCATGTCACCGTATCTTTAATTCGCTATAAAACATTAAATAATAGCAATACAATTTTTTTCGCCCTTAATACTCCTTTCAACATTACTCTGCTAAAAAGGAAGACAAACATATCAATAGGATTAGCAATATAACAAATTTTTAAACAATATTAATTATTGTTTACGCTCCGAAATTCATTTTATTAGCAGCACTTGCCTCGCAAAAAATTTCTTGTCAATTCGATTTCCGTTAGACCAGAAACTTTAAATCTGCTTATAACCAAAACAAAATATGCATAGAAGCTTTTTTCCCGTTGATCGTCTCTTCACAGGGAGAGCGTACTGAGAGCCACTCTCTCTGTTTACAAATGTCAAATTACAACTAAGCACAGCTCACAGAGAGTGTTGGCCTGTTGAAACAACAACAATGCGTTGGTCTGCTAAGCTATATGTGTGAAGTGTGTGTATGTATTAGTACATGGAACGCCTCAAAGCGAGGTAACGACTCATGAGTCATGTTTTTTCGTGCGTGCAGCCGGCTCTATCGAATTATAAGACGTTGTCACGTCAAAAAACGAAACGAAAACGAGCGTTTTACTATTTGCTGTTCCCAATTCCGAACGATTTGGTTACGTTTCGACTTTTCGAACTCGGTTTCGAAAACAGCTGACTGGCTGGCCCGCGTACGTGTTTGTTTATCGTCAGCAGACAGAGTTGTCACCATCTCCCTAATTTAAATGTATAAAGCTCTTATTTACTCTTTAAATCCATTTATTTTTACTTAAACCAGTATTTAAATATTTCATTTGAATATGTGATATCAAATATGGTTAAACATAGCTAAGTGAAATAGAAAAAGTGCAGTCCGATTAAATAAATTCATATGCATCAACCCTAGCAGCCGCCGATTGAAGGTCGCAATCGACTAAAAAGTAAAGTGGAATTCAGAACAGCTCGGTTTGGTCACGGCCGCTCGGTTTTGTTTTTCATGCAATATTTTATAGAAGTTTATAAAAAAATTCTGTAAAATTATACTTAAACTTAAAATGGTTTAAGTAATGATGTTAAACGATCTTAAAAATGTTCAACTAATTTCGAATTTTTAGTTTATCATATTGGGGAAGTAGTTTAATGCTTTAATTTGCAATTACTTTTAATTCCGCTGACTCTGCAGCGCACGTTTTGAAAACGACAATTCTTGTCGATTTGCGGAATTCGGAACAGCAATCAACTCGATTTGCGGCAATTCCACTCGTTTTCGGAATTCGGAACAGGCCCGTATATTTATTTATTTGCGCCAATCATTTCCAAAAAGGTCACGCCAATGCGCAACTCTATCCCTGCAGCAAGTCGTCTGAATCGTTTGGGTTATTTAACAATGCAGCCCTGAAGATTTTACAATAAAACAATATTAATGTACTCATTTATACACAATTATGCAAATTTTATCCAAATTAAATATTAAAACTGATTTACAAACGTCATTGCAATTGAAATTACTCAGACTAGAATCACAAGTTTGCCATAGTTTGTTCTTACATTTGCCTTGTAAGAACACACTCGGCAAATACGATAACATTGTGTTTACATTGTGTTCAGACAGAACGCAAATTTGTCGAAAACTTGACTTGGCAAGCTCGGCAAACCGTTTGACACAAGCGTTTGGCTGCAAATTAATTTGGCGTTCAAGCACACGTCAAACTAATTTTGACAAATTTTCGTCATTTTTGACAAATTAGTTTGCCCGTGTGAACTTATCTTAAGGGAACCTTTCCTCTGATGACTTGACTTGAAGTAATGATAGATTTAATATAAAAATCATTATTTTTGTATATTATTTTTTCCGTTCAGTGTCAGTAACAACCAGATTGAACCGGATATAATTGGATATATGTATTATTTCTCTGTGGGATCTGATTGCGGTCAGCTTTTACTCAACTGGCTTAATACGTAATAGGCACCCTTTACATACATAATGTGCGCAAAACACTTAATAAGAATATGTTTGCAGACTTTGCACAAGAGTAAGTGCATATGTAGCTATATTTGAGTACTCACTGTGGCAAGGAAATGGTTTAGCCAGCTTTCGGGCTGTTGGAAATACACGCACTTGGCGTCTGATAACGAGACGCCATCGCCTGCCCAAGAGACAGGCTAAGAGATCGCTTGCTGTGCAATCACTTGGAACTGCAAAGCAGCAGCGGCAGCATCAGCTTATCTCGCCGTTGTCTCTCAACTGACGTTTAGTTTGTCAGCGTCAGTTGACTTGTAAGTATAGATTGTCGCACCATGAGTTGTCCCTATGCCGGAAATGGGTAAGCGATCCACCACTGGAGATGAAAAAATCAGCTGGAATTCATTTTCAAATTGTTTGTTAGAAACGAACATGACGAGGCAGCCGTACCGCTGTCCAATGAAGTGGGTAAAATCTATGGAGAATATTTGATGTTGGATAAACTATTGGATGCACAATGTATGCTGTCGCAGGAAGATAAACGTCCGGTACACGATGAGCATTTGTTTATAATTACGCATCAGGGTAAGGTATATATTCTTAGATAGAAAAAGTGTACCTAATCTCTCTCAGTTTCGTTCTATCTTAGCCTATGAACTGTGGTTCAAACAAATCATATTTGAATTCGATTCTATACGCGTGATGCTGGATGCGGAGGTAATCCATGAGACCAAAACATTGGAAATTGTGAAGCGACTTAATCGCGTTGTGCTGATACTTAAGGTGAGTGAGTGATTGTTGCGTGGTTTTGGAAAAGTGTTGAGTGAACTTTGTTCTCGGTACTCACATGCTGTTTTCTGTTCAGTTGCTTGGTTTGGAAATAAACTTATTTCTTAATTCTTTGAGTTTGTTTAGTTGCTCGTTTTTGCTTAGTTGTTCAGAGAACAGTTCAAACAAATGAGCAAGAGAGAGAGAGAGAGAGCAAGCGGAAGAGAGCAGTGAACAAAAAAGAGCAATTATACCAAACCAATGCTTTCAAAATCTCTCTGCTGAACAGTTTCTCAATTTAGTGAGCTACTCACTTTTGTTCAGTTACTCATTAGTAAGATCTCTTTGTTAAGATATTCCACTAGTGTGCTACTCACCTTTGTTCACTTACTCATTTTGTATATGTCTTTTCTTCCACAGCTTCTTGTCGACCAGGTACCCATACTAGAGACCATGACGCCCCTTGATTTTATGGACTTTCGTAAATATTTGGCACCTGCCTCGGGCTTTCAATCGCTACAATTTCGCCTGATCGAAAACAAACTCGGAGTTCTCACCGAACATCGTGTCAAGTATAATCAAAAGTACTCGGAAGTCTTTGGGAATGATGCACAGGCCCTGAATGCCATACAAAACTCGGAGCATGAACCCTCACTTCTAGAGTTAGTCCAACGTTGGCTCGAGCGTACACCGGGCCTGGAGGAGGATGGTTTTAACTTTTGGCAAAAATTTCAGCACAGTGTCGATCAATTCTTGGCCGCCCAAGTGCAGAGCGCCCTGGAAGAACCCGTAGAAAAGGCCAAAAACTATCGTCTCATGGATATAGAGAAACGGCGAGAGGTCTATCGTTCCATTTTCGATCCTGTGGTACATGAGATGCTCGTCAAACGTGGCGATCGACGTTTCAGTCATCGTGCTCTGCAGGGTGCCATCATGATTACCTTTTATCGGGATGAGCCGCGTTTCAGTCAACCGCATCAGCTGTTGACACTGCTCATGGACATTGATTCGCTGATCACCAAATGGCGCTGTGAGTTTCGTAGTTTTGCCAAGATCTAAAACGGGTTCATAACTTTTACTTTCGCCACAGATAATCATGTCATAATGGTGCAACGCATGATTGGATCCCAGCAACTGGGCACTGGCGGATCATCCGGCTATCAATATCTACGCTCCACACTGAGGTGAGTTGGTTGTTGGTTGGTTTTTATTTTTTACATATTTCATTTCTGTTTTTTAATTTGCAGCGATCGTTATAAAGTATTTCTGGATCTGTTCAATCTATCAACGTTTTTGATACCACGCGAGGCTATTCCACCGCTCGATGAAACCATACGCAAAAAGCTAATCCATAGGAGTGTGTAACATCAGACTTAATGGGTTTGACCCAATGACGTTTTGTTATGAAAAATTACATTTGTAAATGATTCTTATCAGGCTGAGTTTTGTGTTGGTTCTACGAAATAACAATAACAACCCTGAACGTTGATTTGGATGACATGTAAACATGGACGAGCGTCTTAGTAAGCTAAATTTAACTATTATGTCAGTTGTGGTTTTCACTTTCGACAAGATTTGTCCAATTCGAATGTAGAACATAAAATTAATTGAGTTAATCAGATGGGAGATAAAGCAGAATTAAGCATATACCAAAAACCATTTCCTACTCCCACTTTCAATGGAGGAAATATAGAAATATTTCAAAGTCTAATTTTCATGGAACATACAACAAGAGTTGACCTAACCAAAGCTCTAAAACTCAACAAGATAAGCAATGGCCATATAAGTGAGTGTACCGAATATACACATGTAAAATCGTAGGTCTGACATTCCCTAGTAAGGCCGTTACATATATTGTTGAGTTCTTAAGCAGCGGTGGGCAAAAAATTTGAGCTTGGGAGCAGTCCAACAACGACAACTGAAAAATTCAACTCTTATTAGCGTAGCTCAAGTCGACAAGCCAGACACACACTGCATGTATTTGTTTTTGCAGTCGTCTCTGCCGTGCCCTGTTTCGCAATACATTTGTTATGTTAACTCGCTTTGAAGCGAGGCAATTGCACTTGTCGTTCTGTCTTCTGGTGCGCGGCGGCGCCAAGAAGCAAGGCAATTTTTAATGTAACTGAGTGGCGCCAGTTGCCGCAAAATATTTTTTGGAGCATTTGGAGGAAGGGCTTGCCCATCGCCGTTCTAAAGTCTTTACCCCAATCTGCAATTTGGACATACTAAAAGTTGTCTTGTTACCTCGTTTACAACCAGATAACCCTTCAAACGTGATTAGTACCCAAGTTTAAAGTTTTCATCGTAAAGCGTAGGATTGGTTTCCGCCTGGGTTCGTATCTTAATGGATCTTTGAAAAATTTGAGTTTCAGATATTATGGACTATTGACTGAACTCTCGACCTACTACTGTAAAGATAACTCTAACATATCCATTGTTCCTAAAGTCGTAGGTACTCTGCGTCAATGTTACCATTTATAAGCTTGCACAGAATCATAATACCCAACATAGTGCGTCTATGTTCAAGTGAAAGAGCTTTAGTCTAGATATTTAAGGAGAAAGTTTCTAGGTCTAAAGATATTTTGTGATCAAGGGTAATACCCAGATCATGAAAAGATTCAACCTGTCCATATGCGTTCTTACCGTACCTTCAACATTAAATATTCTTGATATCAAGAACTATCTTCTTGGTTTTTCTCTGCGTGTAAAAATATCACATATACGCTCTTGCAGTAGGACTCGAACCCACAACCTCCACAATAATAGGCGACACTCTACCTTCTGCGCCAAGCGGTTTTTTGGACGCTGCGAGCTTTACAACTGACTGGGTTGTTTGGGGCAATGCGCCAGAAGATTGGACGCCATTTTGATTGTGTTCAATCACCAAAGAAAACGATTTCAAGTCCCAGCAAAATAAGCCTAAGTTAAACTAAAAGTAATAACAAACCTCCACAAAAGGACTTGGCTTCCTTGGTTATACTTAAAGGTTTGACCTTAAAATTAGACTGTTTTTTGCACTTTCCTCTTTGTGGGTAGACATTCTATCTATACCTTGAATAAATCGCTTATCTGTCTCTTAGATTAGACCTTTATTATTTCCCCGAGGAGAAACTATTTCCTATATGATATATCCACAGAAAGAATTGCTTTCTTATCCCCTAGAAGTAACACTTTCTTACCGCCTAGAAGTGTCGTAGAGTGGCACACTTCTTCCCGAAGGGGGACTATTAAATCGCGAAAACGTCCAAAGAGAATAAATACAGCTATAATGCAATGTAAATTTATGTCATAAATGTGCGATATCATGACAGATTTAATGTATTCGATCAGTAACGTAACCCGTAAATACTTTGGAATCTGCTTTTCAAGACCACAATTGAGTACACATAACTGTATATCCATGATTTTAATAATAGCTTACAGCTCAAAAATACCATGGATGATTTATAATAAGGAATATTGTAACCAATTTAACGCGACTGACGGATCATTAGATCGCGAAAAATGCAAGAAAAGTACCATCAGGTTAACAGGTTCGTGAAACATGTTCGTAAATATATATTTGTTTTTTTTAGGCACGGTGTTATCAATTACCATTCGAAACACCCGAAAACATGATCATAAGTACGGCACGTGTCTGGATACAACGGATGCTCAACATAAGTGACAAAATATACCACAAGGAAATTGTTTCCGAAATAGAACAAATTTTGACGGCTAATGACTTTCCAATGTGAATTATCAAATCGCTAATAGACAAGAACTGAAATCGAAATTAAAAAAGAGAACAGCAACCAAAATCTTACAGATCGCTTGCAAATGATCCATACCATTCAAAAAGATTCGACCATTCCGACTAGAGATGGGAAATCCGGAAATTTTTCGGATACCGATATATTTTTATGGGCCGCAGCAAGATCAAGCACATCAATGAAAACAAGTAAGGGAGCTGTAGTCGAGTGCCCCGACTACAAAATACCCAGTTCCCGTAACTTCTTGTGTATTCATACACATATACACACACTCACACGTACACACATACTCTAACATAAGCACACACGCACGCGCAAACGCGGTAACTGACAATGCAAGGCCCCCTCCTCTCTCCCACAAGCAAATTTGATTCGTATATAACTTCGGTGTTTTTTGTCCGATCTTATTAATCTTAGATAGATATTGGGCCTTACTTGATATATATAAAGTTTGGAAGGTCTATCTTAAAAATTGTGGCTCAGACAGTTTTTTGCGCTTAAAGGGGGGAGGGGGAGGAATTTTCCAAATCTGAAACAAACTCGATTTGAATCGGGTATACACCTACCTACATTCAAAAATTTGCAAGGCTAAACCAACTCAGCTCGTCATGCTGATCAAGAATATATATACATTATGTGGTCGGACATGCTTCCTTCTATGCGTTACAAACATCCGCACAATTTTATAATAACCTCTGCAAGGGTATACAAATAGATTTTTCATCGGAAACTTCCGAATAAATGGAGTAGCCTTGGAAAAGTATTTGAGAATACAAAACTTTTATTTATTTTTATTTTTATACCCTTGCAGAGGGTATTTCCCATGATTTCACTAAGTTTGGTCGAATTCGGATGACTATAGCATATAGCTGCCATAGAAACGATCGATCGAAAAACTAGTTCTTGTGAGAAAAACTTGTTTTGTTTTAAATGGGATCGCCTCCAAATTTCGTAATAAACAGTGAACTATGCTTTTCCATGATTTCACCAAGTTTGGTCGATATCAGACATCCATAAAGTATAGATCCAATAGAAAGTAAGCTCCAAAAAGTAGTCTTAGAAAAACTTTTTTGTTTTCAATGGAAGCTGCAAGGGTGAACAAAACTTCGGCCGAGCCGAAGTTAACTTTCCCCTATTTTTATACCCTTGCAGAGGGTATTATAAAATTCGGTGTTTTAGTTGAGGCCCCACCAAGTAAACACACGGCTTGTGTACATTGCCTCCGCTGTCCGTCTGCCTGTTTCATGCTATCTCCTCCCAGTTTGAAAGCTTCTCCCAAACTTTGACAAAACTGTTGGATACCGACACCGGCCGGATCAATGCTATGTTTTGACACTCAGCTCAAAACCAGCGGCGACAGATCGCAATGGGCTAGCAGCATGCCAAAGCGAAAGAAATTATTGCTTAAAATCATTTTAGGCTGCAGGGTAACAACTCGTCGAGGAGTTAACTATCCTCTATTATACCCTGGTGGGTGTTTGTAACGCATTGAAGGAAGCATCTCCGACCACACAAAGTATATATATATTCTTGATCAGCACGACGAGCTGAGTTGATTTAGCCCTGTACGTCTGTCTGTTTCTATGCTATCTCCTCCGTCAGTTTGAAAGCTATCTTCACCAAACTATGCACGAAGTCTTTTGGTACATATACGCTGCACATTTGTCGGAACCGGCCGGATCGGATGACTATAGCATATAGCTGTCATAGGAACGATCGGTCGAAAAACTAGTTTTAGTGAAAAAAACTTTTTGTTTTCAATGGAAACGCCTCCAAACTCTGAATTTCTTAGTTTACTATGCTATTCCATCAAATTTGGTCTAAATCGTTCATCTATATAGAATAGCTGTCATAGAAAAGTATAGTTTGAAAAGTAGTCTTAGTTTGAAAAACTTTTTTGTTTTCAATGGAAATGTCTTCAAAACTATCATTTATTTGTTTTATATGCTCCCACACAATTCTACAAATTTTGGTGAAAATTGGATGACTATAACATATAGCTCCCATAGGAACGATAGGATATCTTCACCAAACTTTGCACGAAGTCTTTTGGTACATATACGCTGCAAATTTGTGGGTATATGGTTATGACATCGAAACCAAGGCCCAATCATCCCAATGGAAGCGCACAGAACGAGCTTATGGCCATACCGAAAAGCGCATTTCAGAAGTGCTTCGAGGATTGGAAAAAGCGTTGGCAGAAGTGTATTATATCCGAAGGCAATTACTTCAAAGAGGAAAAAATGAATTTTGATGAATAAATAAGTACTTTTAAAAAAAATTTAAAATTCACCTTTTCCTTTGAACACACCTCGTAAATGTCAGGCCAAAAAGAGAGGCGAAAGCTGACATTCCAGTCTCGATTCAGTTTTGGTGGTAAACTCCTCAGACATTGATGCTTGACGTTTGTTTACAGAAGCTTGTCATCTTAATATTATTTTGAATTCAAATAAATTTCTTGGAACGTTGTTGAAAGCAGCTATCTTTGTCTTTCTTGTTTGCATGAACATATCGGTCTATTTAGCTCTGATCGTCATTCTAGGTGTTCTGATAGTGCTTCAAATTTTGCATTTTTTGACTTATTGCATTTCCAGTCGTACCATTTAATCCTCTTTTGCAGGGGCAGGATACCTCGTTGGAGTTATCCGGTTGGCCTAGTCATTACTCATTACTGTCGGCGTCGATCCAGACCAGTTAAGGTCTTAGATTCTGAGCATTTCCTGTTGCATTGAAAACGAAATGAATTGATAAAGAGGTTTGGCCCCTCGCCTGCCCACACTTAAGAGAAAATATCACCGTTTTGTTTTTCATTTTTCATATATTTTTGCTTTTGTTTAAAATTTATTTTTGAGTCACTGGCTCAGTCATATATTTAAATTTGTTATATACCATTTTTGTAATAATCTTTCTGTAATTTGTTCATTTGCTTTTGAGGCCAAGTTGTTTGCTTGCCACACACACACACACATACTCGTACAACTCGTGTATATGCTGTTGCTCTCTCCATCTATATATATATATATATAATATCTTTGTTTTTGCCCATACATATGATTACTTACTAATTTAATACACATTTTGTTGTAAAACAACACAGATAAAACAAAAGGTGGAGAAAGAAACTCAGATACACTTTTCACTACAATTGCATAGAAAAAATGAGAGCTATGGCTGATATATCAATAATTTAATTTTGAAATTTCAATTTATGTATTACATAATCATCTCTAGTTATATATCCATATATATATATATAATATGCAAATCCGGCTGCTTTCTAGGTTAAGTTTCAGCTTGATCCAAATCGAAACATAAAAGTTACTTGGCGCCTAAAACTGCGCTGTAGTTTTCTGCTTATTCGTGTTTATTTTGGCTTAACTATACATGTATGCATGTGTATGTATGTATTTATGTACGGGAGTATGTACTATGACTAAGTTCGTTAAGTGTTGTCTTTGTCTAACCTGCACTAAAACACTAACTAACTCGCTCTCTTTCGAGCGCTCTCACTGCTCTGCGTTGTTCTATTTCAAGTATTTCAATTCAATTCAATGTGTTCAATCAGTTATAATAGACATTCAACACAATATGCAAATTGGAAATATAATATTTTGAATATGTGTATGTGTATGCTTGTATGTATATTTTGAAAATATCTCTTTAGATCGCCACTTATACATATATAAATATATATATATAGAGTTTATATGTACGCTATAATGTAATGCCTGTTTCAAGTAGCCCAACATTTTGGCACGTCTCTTAAGAAGTAATGGAGATGCAGATCTGTTTCTGTTTTTTTTTTGAATGAATGAAACCCAACCAAACCGAGTTCATTGTATTTTGTTTTAACATCAACTAATAATAATCACAAATGGAAATCATTTTTACAGCATTTCGGTTTATTTTAATATACAACATTATCAAATAATAATACAGCTAGTTTTAAGGTTTAATGATATTAACTAGGCGGCTGGAGAGAGCCTTGAAAGTGAGATTTTTCTTTGGAATTTGTATACCCTTGAGCACATTTGCAACTTGATTTGAAAATATTTTAATAATATGGTGATAGAAAGTACTTAAAAGAGCCCCTTATATTTAACCGGTTCAATCCCGATTTAGAACCGTAATTAAACTGACTTGTTTTACTTTTTATTTCAAGTGTAAAATGTGGATTATGCTTAAATAGCATTGTTCTTTTGACGGACTGACTGACTCATCAACGCCCAGATCAAACACCTAAATTTTTACCTTTACCTTAGTTTGTAAACATTTGAGCCACAGGCGGGGCTCAACCCACACCATGAAAAGAACGCTCTAATGGGTCCCGCGGGATTCGGGCGGAACGGGATTGAATTTAAGATTGTCGGTCGGGATCGGGACGGCTCATCAATGAAAACAATTTATCGAAAAGTCATTTATCGAACTAACCGAATGGTCAACCTTACACCCAGAGAAATGAAGAACAAATCGGCGAGAACAAATTCTTCTTGGTTTTAGACTTTTTCTTCTTGGTTTTTTAAGAAGAAATCTTCTCGGATCCAAGAATACAATCGTTCTTGACTTCGAGCTTAATGGCGGGGGAAGTGAGGGGAACCGAAGAACGGAGAGCGCGTGCAACAAATGAGAGCAATTCTCTCTCTCGCTCTTCGCATTGGCTGGCACTGGCACCATCTTTTTATAAAACGACTTAAACGCCGCGGTAAACACCAGAAGTGTGGTGTCGTTGTCTGAGCGGTGGTGTCAGTAAGTGCAGGCTTTCGAGGTCCCAAGTTCGAGTCCCAGTCAAGGTAAGTAAAAAATAAAACAAAAATATACAAATTTTTAAATTGATCACATGGTTGAAATTGTGCTACCAGCACCACCACCCCCCACACCACCGACAGATCACTGCCCCCAGACCAACCGGTATAACTCCTCCCAACCAATACCCCCTCCCACTCGACCACCCCTACACGCCCACCACCGAGATTTTTTATGCTTGCAACCAAGAAGATTTATTCTTGATATCAAGAAGACTAATAATAAAACCAAGAATATTCTTCTCGATATTCTATTCTTGATTTCAGTATTTTTCTTCTTGGATTCGAGAATATTCGTACGAATGCAAAAATGGGCACACCAACAAGGGATTTCAAAGGAATTAACAGCCATGCTCCCATTTTCGCTTTCGCAAAAACTTTGCGATTTGATCGGCAAATCGTAAAAGTTGGTGCTCCGACATTCGTAAATCGCAAAGTTTTGACGTTTTTAAACCGGCGACATCCGAGTCCGTGAAATGAAAAGTAAATGCTAATTATAGGTTGATGCTCAAACAGACACCGCACGGAACTATTTTTATTTAGTTCTTTAACATTTTAAGATTATTCTTACGGAGTCTCCTACTCATTTTGCATTAAGAGTATATTTTAACAATTTTTTAATAGAGACACACGAAATTGAGCAAGGGGTTAAACTGCTCACAATAACCACAATTTGCGATTTGGCCGAGGTATATATCGATATATGACTATCGATAGGCGCTCATCAGCTCTTTTTGTTATGCAAAGTGACGCAAAACAAGTTGGAAATGAAACATTATCGATAATAAAAACTGGCAAATTTCGGAGCGCTCTGAATTGAAATCGTACGAATTGGCTTAAATTGCAAATCGCAAGCTTTACCAGAGTTTGTGCACTATATGTCAGCTATCCGCCAGGCTATTTCAGACAGCAATCGGTTTCGGTATATTCGTTAACCCACTGACTGTAAGGGATAACCGTAAGCGCTGTAGATCCGCACACAGCCCGAAGGGCATAGCCGAGCGAGCTCACCTTTCAATCTCTTGGCTTGTGTGCTTCTAATTTTCTCAAAATAGACAGTTTAGATGGCTCAATCGGCCAGATTACCAGAGACTGTTCAAGATATGTCGTGCGTCCGCCAGGCGATTTTGCGACACCGTTCGGCTTGAACGTTCTCTTTAAAGAAGCCCCATTTCTCATGAAGAAGCTTGGACCTTATAAAGCTGCTTCTCTTCTTTGATTTGCAAAAGGCTCACATTTTGTTTTTCACTCAGTAGGACCTCAATTTAAACTGGGCGAAAACTTCGATGAAATGTGGGCTTTAGATCCGAATTTTATGTGGATTTAAGGTCCATAACATTTTTGAATTTACTTTCGATGCTTACTTCGATTAATTTTGATATGGGCCTTTTGTCCGTGGGCGTTTTGTCATGTCACCGTTTTTGTTATAAATATTTAATAAGGAATTTGAATATTTATATGTAAGCATTATTTGAAACAGTTCGTATTGTTCATAAATAAACTGAAACAATTTTATATAATTTTGCTTAAAAAAATAGTCTTCAGTTCTTCATTTTGTTAACTAAATGTTAAAGGTCGGGATGGGTCGGGATAGCTTGGGTCGGGATCGGGGACCGGACGGGATTGAATTTAAAATTTGGGTTCGGGATCGGGATAGCTCGGGTCGCGACCGGGACGGGATAAAAATTTCTTTCCAGCGAACATCTCTAGGTTCAATTCTATATTTGTCAAATTTCAAACCAACTGGATGAGTGGTTTTTGAAAAGTCCAAATAAGTAACTGTCTATAAGTCAAAATAGCAAACTGACAGCTTGATTATTTAAAAAAAAAGCCTATACACTTGAAGCAATAACGCTTCCAATCTGTAAAACATTTCCACTTTACGACCAATCACATTTTTCACAAATTCATTAAAAGTTAAGAATTGCTCTCCTGAAAAATAGAAAAAAACACACTTGTGCTGTTTTGCCTTATTGCCAGAGATATAAGTTTTTATAAAAGTGAGATAAGATTCCGGTTCAGTTTCGGGAAGTCATGACTTCTTTAATATCTTGAGTTCTAGAGGCTTGCCAATTTCATGGGCTGAACCACCAGAGGATTCTTGTTAACCAAAAACCTATTAACCTCTTCAAACTTCAAGAAGTTTCGATTTGCAGGTAATGATACACTTATTTATGAAAATGCAAACCGATCCAGCTAAGGAATTTAGAATAAGAAATTAGTTGCTTGATAAGAATAATTCAACTCTATCCTAAAACTTTCTACCTTTTTTGAAAGCTTTTGCTTGTTTGCCAGGGTACACAATCTTCGATATAGCCGAAGTTATCAAAGTTTACAAGTTTTTTTTTTTGTTTTAGACTGTGAACAAATTGCACTACATGGAAATACAGTATAAATTTAATTATAAATAGATCAAATGTGTAAACATATTTTTTTATTGAGCAATAATTTGGAATAGTTTAATTTAAAACTATCAAAAAAAAAAACGAACAAAAATTCTATTTGCATAACAGTTTTCAACTTGTGTCTTCTTAAGTTTTTGTTTTGTTTTGTTTTTCTTAATTTTTTTGCCTTACTTAGCACCCAGCACGTAAATAAATTCATATGATTTGGTTGTATTTTGGTTTTTTTTTTTTTTTTTTTGTGTCTTTCTACAACTTAAAATAAACTGACTTTGGAAATAATTGCTTTTCTTTTGTTTTGTGTCAATATTTATCATAATAATAGTAAGTTTATAATACGAGTATTTATGCAATTGTGCAGTGATCTGTTATTTTGTTTGCCATCACTGCACAATGTATGTCTAATTTGCTAGGATCCTAAGGGTTTCCCTAGGTTAGGATTACAATTGGTATAGTGTGTCGATAAAGTGCCGTAATGTTAATAGTTTCGTTGTTTTAAATTGCAAGGGATTTACAGGATGAACAAGTGTTGTTCTATTCCTTTCAAATAGCGGAAATCACTTCAATCAGTAACTTTAAATATGAGCGTTTAAGGATTTGAGTGCAAAACATTATGTAGTTTCCTATGTATGAGTCGGAGCTTACACGATGAAGCTTCCGACTAACTCTTTAACTGATATCACAAAATCCGTGTTAATTTGGCGTTGATTTAATCACTTTTAGCTTTCGGGTGGGTTTTATTCTAATCAGTTTTATACAAGGCATATTGGGAATGCAGAACTGATCCACTGAATGCAGAAAGCTTAAAAATAGAAAGCTTTACATCGTCTCGAGCAGAGCAGCGCTAGAGAAAACATGAAAGGAAAGAACAGCAAAATGTGCTTGTGTTGGTGAGCACTAAAGACTACAGTCAATTTAATTGCTTTCTGCCCTCACCGATTCAAAAAGTCACTTATTCGGCTCGTGTCTATGGGAGAAACACGTATGGCTTCGGCCCCCTGAAGCTGGGGGCTGCCCGGGTCTATTTTAAGGGCTCTCTCTCTTTCTTTCTTGGTTGTTGTTGGGAGCAAGCAAGCAATTTTTCTATATGATTTATGAAAGAGCACGGAGTAAGTAAGTAGTCGAGTCGCAACATCTTGTGCAAGCAAAAGAGTATGCTTTATTGGTTTTCATTTTGCTCTCTTTTTCTTGGTTGTTGTTGGGAGCAAAGACAAATTTTATTTTGCTAGTGAAAGAATGCGATTAAGTGCGCCCATTTCTGAAGGCTCGCATGAGGGTTTGCAAAAGGCTTAACTTTGTTCTGTCTTTTGGTTCTTGTTGGGAGCAAATAAAAATAGTTTGTTGTTAGGAAAGCTTGCCAGAGAGTAATTCTGCGGCTTGCTGGCGTTTCGGTGAGGCTTGCTAGAGGCTTGTTAAAGGCTCGCTAAAAGCTTGTTTAAGGCTCTCTTAGAGGCTTGTTAAAGGCTCTCTTAAAGGCTTGTTGAGGGCTCTCTTAGTGGCTTGTTATAGGCACTCTTAGAGGATTGTTAGCGGCTCTCTTAGAGGCTTGTTAAAGGCTCTCTTAGAGGCTTGTTGAGGGCTCTCTTAGTGGCTTGTTGAGGGCTCTCTTAGTGGCTTGTTATAGGCACTCTTAGAGGCTTGTTAAAGGCTCTCTTAGAGGCTTGTTAAAGGCTCTCTTAAAGGCTTGTTAAAGGCTCTCTTAAAGGCTTGTTAAAGGCTCTCTTAGAGGCTTGTTAAAGGCTCTCTTAGAGGCTTGTTAAAGGCTCTCTTAGAGGCTTGTTAAAGGCCTCTTAGAGAGGCTTGTTAAAGGCTCGCATAGAAGCTTGTTAAAGGCTCTCTTAGAGGCTTGTTAAAGGCTCTCTTAGAGGCTTGTTAAAGGCTCTCTTAGAGGCTTGTTAAAGGCTCTCTTAGAGGCTTGTTAAAGGCTCTCTTAGAGGCTTGTTAAAGGCTCTCTTAGAGGCTTGTTAAAGGCTCTCTTAGAGGCTTGTTAAAGGCTCTCTTAGAGGCTTGTTAAAGGCTCTCTTAGAGGCTTGTTAAAGGCTCGCTAGAGGCTTGTTAAAGGCTCGCTAGAGGCTTGTTAAGCTTTAGAGGCTTGTTAAGGTCTTAGCTAGAGGCTTGTTAAAGGCTACTTTTAAAGGCTGTAAAGGCTAGAGGCTTGTTAAAGGCTCGCTAGAGGCTTGTTAAAGGCTCGCTAGAGGCTTGTTAAAGGCTCGCTAGAGGCTTGTTAAAGGCTCGCTAGAGGCTTGTTAAAGGCTCGCTAGAGGCTTGTTAAAGGCTCGCTAGAGGCTTGTTAAAGGCTCGCTAGAGGCTTGGCTAGAGGCTTGTTAAAGGCTCGCTAGAGGCTTGTTAAAGGCTCGCTAGAGGCTTGTTAAAGGCTCGCTAGAGGCTTGTTAAAGGCTCGCTAGAGGCTTGTTAAAGGCTCGCTAGAGGCTTGTTAAAGGCTCGCTAGAGGCTTGTTAAAGGCTCGCTAGAGGCTTGTTAAAGGCTCGCTAGAGGCTTGTTAAAGGCTGGTTAGAGGCTTGTAGAGGCTTGTTAAAGGCTCGCTAGAGGCTTGTTAAAGGCTCGCTAGAGGCTTGTTAAAGGCTCCTGAGGCTTGTTAAAGGCTCGCTAGAGGCTTGTTAAAGGCTCGCTAGAGGCTTGTTAAAGGCTCGCTAGAGACTCGCTAAGGTTTCGCTGGAGGCTCGCTTGAGATAATCTAAAACGAGCGTAAACTATTATTTCTCGTGCAAAAAACAATGTCACTAAGTTTAAGAACTCTTTAAGATGTGAGTCATTGCAGCATTGCCCATAACTTATGTAAAAAGTCAATTGTCAAATAACAACAACTCCAAGAAAGTGGTCTTTAATTTCCCGTAGTTTCCGGGTACTAAATGACTTGCTTTTGCTGCAGTTTTTTACTACAACTCTTAGGCTCCTGGGGCACTTGAGCTTGACGCCAAAACCAATCAACTTTTATGGACTTTATTTGACTTCTTAAGCAGAAGAATCGTGTGTTTCGGTATGATTTATGTGATACCCGATATAAAGAACTGCTCTTTCTTTTTAGTAGGGGAAAACTGGGAATGAAAAAAACTTTCTTAACAAACGACACTTGATCTCGGTGATAAATTGTGCTGCCTAGCCATTTTAAAGAGAAACCCTGTCCTAGTCTAGTTAGTATTTTGTTTCACTATTCTTAAGTGTCATTAAGTGTAATTTACATGGCCTAAAAATGTAGCATACTTTTGGGGTAAAAACGACTTTAACAGGAAGTTAATTAGCAAAAACACAAACATTCACAATTACAACACTACACACACACACACACATTCAAACACACACACACACACCATAAGTACAACTAAAAAATCGCTCGCTAGGGTCAACTCAACGGCAAACAGAAGTAACTCAGCGTTTGGAATTCAAAGATTTCTTTAGACACCATTTGGTGTTGTTGTTGTTGTATTGGTGGTGGCCACAGTCGCTCATCTACCGCAACCGCCGCCCATACCACCGCTACCCAAATGCACTGAAGTCGCTGACAACTCGACGCGTTGACACTGGCGGCGCTCGACAATGACCGCCGCGGGCAGCGACTATTCCAACGCGGGTCATACATTCATTGCATAATATACCGAGCCCTGTGCCTGAGCGGCGGCGGTTCCACCCATCACAGGTTGTTGTTGCTGCTGCTGCTGTTGTTGCTGCTGCTGTTGTTGTTGCTGCTGTTGTTGCTGGTGCTGCTGTTGTTGCTGGTGCTGCTGCTGTTGCTGTTGTACAGCTGCCGCTGTTGTGGGCGAGACCATGGCATTGCAATCACTGTGCGAAACGGCTGCTGCTCCTTCGGGTACGCCACGTTCACTAAAGCCCGGCATACCGCCCTCTGTACCAAATTGATAATGTTGGGGCATAAGACGCTGCTGTTGTTGTTGTTGCTGCTGTTGTTGATGTTGCTGATGTTGCTGTTGAGCTGCTGCATGGGGATGCTGGCCATAGTGAGCGGCATGACCACGACCACTAACCACATGCAACTGCATGCCCGGCAAGGCATAGCCAATGGGCACACGTATTGTCTGCTGGGTGACCTGGAAAAAGGGTGGAGAAAATGTGATTAAATTAGAATGGAATTTGGTCAGAATCATCCTTAGCTATACACAGAAAAAAAGATACAAAAAAGATCCATTTGGACTGGATATGCCTTTAATATCCTTTTAATCTTCTTTAATATCCTTTGAATCATCCAACGGAGCTGAAAATGGTCCAAAGGATATGAAAACTGATCATCCTTTGGACGATTTTCAGCTCCGTTGGCTGATTAAAAGGATATTAAAGACATATTCAGTCCAAATGGATACGAAAATCATCAAATGGATATGTTTTAATATACTTTTTTTCATTGTAGAGATACAGCATTGCAATTTGGCATGTTTTATGTGTTATTTGATTATTTGATGTTGCGGAAATAGCACACCGCGACCAAACCTGGTCTATTGTGCTAACAACTCTCCCAGCAGCCTTATTTTCTGAACGAGTGTCAGGATTTTCGTGAGTTCTAGGTTGCTAAACTTGCGCCTCGCTAAAGCAAATCTTAATAGTATCTACATGTTCGATTGTTTGTTATTCCCAACTTGTACATGTGACCCCGGAGACTGCAGTGGACCGTATAGGGCCCTGCCAGCATCCTGAAGCAATGTTTCCTTGTTGGCTACATTTTTGAAACCTTTTGAGGTTTTGGTTCACTATTAATACTTTTGTTTTGCTCATACCCCTGATAAAGTTTTTTGTAAGCATTTTCTCTTTCTTTTTAAGGAGTTCCCTAATGGTGTGTTGGTCTCTGCTCTTTTCTTAAATGAGCTGACAAAAACTTTTCTATACTTGCAGGCAGATCAAGTTTATTTTCAATTTTGAACACGCCCCCTCCCACCCCCGCAAATTAGAAAAAACTTCAAGTCTCTCACAGATCACAAAATTCGCCTAAAATCTACAGAAAACAAGACCATTCGTTGACAATAGTAGAGTAATACCGCTTCTTCGTGAACTGTAAACGGCGGTATCATTTCATGAGCGCAATTTTAAGACCCGTAGATCGATCTTCATTAACGTTTAGGTGTTGCGTTAATACCATTTCGGGCTCAACTTGGTAACAGTTTGGGGTCATCTTACAAACTTTCGGGCTTCTTTGAAACATTTTGGTAACCTTTTAAGACCGGGTGGGGCCCTTTTGGCAACAGTTTGGGAACAATTTTGAAACATCTCGGTCATATTTTGGGAACATCGCGGTCTTATTTTTGTAATACATTGGGTTCACTTTTCGAACAATTTTGGTACATTTTTGTGAATCAGAATCATAAGAGCAGAAGCAGTGGGTTCCTCATGCCAGCATTGCAACAACTGCTTGGGAATTTCAAAGCAGCATAAATGCAAAAGCAGTCCGCTTGGGCTGCATTTTGGACCGTAGTTTTGTTCTTAGTGCAGGATTATTTATCGATCCGGAATCTTAACGACCGGATGAACGATAGTCGAGTTATAAGAAAAACAAACAATTTTATATGCAGCACCGGCCGCAACGACGATGGGCAGCACTTCACACACCTTAACACATATTTTGACAGGTACAGAGTAGATTATAGTCGCGCTTGACCGACTTTCTTTCTGGTTTTCTTCCAGAGGAAGGGTAAAAGCAGGTTCCTGTCTTCCTGGAGGAATGCTGTGCGTCTAGCAAGGCTGGAATGTTCTAATTGCCAACTCAAGTCTCCCCACGAAAACAATTTGCTTGGCTTCTGTCGGAGCCACGAGGATGATAGTAGTTTTCTTGGTCGTCACGTTCCTCCACGCACATGTTTTCCGGAATGTGAGTGCCTAAGAGAGACATACTCTCTACTCGTTGCTCGCTGTATAGCAGTGGTCCGCACCATTACATTGACATGCCATTATTGCATTTGTGTGTGTGTGTGCATTTGCATTTGTGTACGTTTGCTTGTCCATTGACTGCTGTCGAGCAAGTGTTTTGACTTTCTGTCCCTCTGGATTGCGTTGCTGGCAAAGTTCTCTTTCATAAGTAACAAGATATGACCAAAAAAAAGCTAACATTTTTCTTATATGCATAATAATTGGCTATAACTCAAAAAACAGCTATTTAACACTAAAAACGGCTAGATTTAGCTACAACATGACAACGCGGCAGCACTAGCGCTGTGCTTTAATTTCGTGAGAGCGTAGCCGAAGACCTTTGCCGAAGTCACATGAACGTTTATACCAGAGGCAGGCAAGAAATACATTCACATTTTTGCATTGGTGTGTGTGAGAGCAGCGCAAAAATTTCTCTCTTTTCCAGTAGCAACGACTGCGTCGCGAACACGTAACGCAGCGAAGCTTTAACAGTTTATACCGTGTGTGTGGAAGCAGCGCTGCTTTGAGATTTTTCGTATGCACGCCAGATAGCAAGCTGCCGGCCCCTGGTTTATACTGTGCATGAGCGGCAGCGACGCCGACTGAGAAAAATCCTATCCCGCGGGATAGGGCCATGCCGACCGCTGCTGTATAGGCATCGTTAGCCTTTTTGAGCGAGATGGTCAGAACACTATGTAACCTAGGTTCTTTTCATTGGTTTTCCTAGTCTCACTATTATATAGTGTCTAGGTGTGCTTGAACGAGTGCCAGTCCAGTCAGCATTCTTTTTGGCTTCAATAAAAATAATTCGGGAGCATCGTTTTCTATTCTCGGCTTGCTAAAAGGGAAATTCTATTCGTGTGCTTCGAGTATGCTTTTGTTGAGCCCGTTTTTAATATTTTCTCATTCTAAAGGGTGTTTCGGAATCCGAATCCTGGTCTTATTTGTAGGCCAAATTTGTTTTTCGTGTGTTGCTGTCTTGGTATACTTTGCAATGTGCTTGCGGTGAATTTCTGAAGAATGCAACGGATGAACTATTCACACTGCTTTGGCGAGCTTATAAATGAACTTTCAAGGAAGGTGTGGCTCCAGAAAGCTTTAAAAGAACCCTTACTTATCCAATTTTTAAGAAGGTGACCCTAATAGCGCCTCCAACTATGGAGGAATATCTAGATTAAACAGCATCAAAAAATTGTTAACGTCGATATTGCTAGAAAGGGTCACGACATGGGTTAGTCTCAACGGTGTTCTGAGCGAATTTCAAGAGGGGTTTCGCAAGGAGTACTCCACATGATGCCCTATGTCCCTCAAGGGATCGGAACTAGAAGAAAAAGAAGACTCCACAGTAGACAGCTTATTTGTTCTGACTTCAATGGCAACTGAGTAACTAATTCCAAAGAGAGGACAAAATCTATCTGTTCTTTACCTGTACAGTGAGAATCGCACTGTCATGTGGGACGGAAAATCTGTTACAGCTTGGGTTGAAACCAATACAGGACTGAAAGAATTTGTTGACGATTTTACGGAATCTAAATACAAATTGTCAAGGTACTCATGTACGCAAATGACATGGTGCTTCTAGGGGACAGCCTACAGAAGCTTCAAGAGTTGAAAAACCGCACTCATAAATACTGCGCCACATGGAATTGGCAGAATTCGATAAATAAAATCAATGTGCGTAAAAGATGCAAGAAGGCGAAATAAGAAGTTAGAGTCCACTTCTTATTTCGCCTTCTTGCGGCGCTGAGATCGAAGTGGTCAAAGTGTACAAATATCTAGGCGTGCTAACATCATTGAATTTTGCCAAACATGTGCGATAAAGACTCAAAGATGCCAAGCTAGCTATAAACATGGAGTTCTTTATGAGCAAAAAAGGATGTGAAAAGCAGCGCAAAATTCAAAGTCTTTAAAGCAACTTCGCAGTCTATAATGTGCTACGCCGTCCAAATATGGGGACATACGCAATATGAAGTTGTGGAAAAACTGCTGGTGGGGTTTAAAAAAGCGAAGGCTGCTAATAAATACTCCAAACTATGCAATTATTTTTGAAACTGGACTCTCGTAGTGTATGCCAATACGCTAGACTTCGCAGCTACTTCAGCAACAGGGTGCTGAAGTATGATACCAGTGTATGCACGGAGACGTACGAAGTAACCTGAGGTGTTCCACAAGGATCAGTGCTGGGTCCATTACTGTGGAACGTAATGTACGATGGCATTCTACGTCAACCCCTACCACCTAAAGTGCAAGTCGTTGGATTTGCGGATGACGTTGCTGTGGTCGTAGTTGCAAAGCACCTAAAGCAGGCAGAGTCGCTTTGCAACCATGCTATCCAGCAGATAGAAGCTTGGCTCTCCTCAGTGGGCTTGGAGCTGGCGCCCCCACAAGACTGAAGCTGTCTTGATTAGCATCCGGAAAAAGGTGGAGACTGCACAGATTATCGTGGGCAATGATGTGCTCACCTTAAAGAGAGCGCTGAAGTACCTGGGGGTTATGCTTGATACCAGGCTCAGCTTCCGAGAGCACTTGGACTACGCAAGTGCAAAAGCGGCATCAACGAACCGAGCGCTCTCTAGGATAATGCTGAATACCCGAGGCCCAAAGCAAGGAAGGAGGCTACTGCTCACCAGCGTTACGAGGTCCACCATGCTGTACGCCGCTCCAGTCTGGTTGGGAGCCCTGCAGGTGAAAAGCTACAGCCGCGGGATGGAACCGCAATCAGGATATGCGGCAGTATCACGACTCACCACGGACACCCTGGAACTTGCTAAATAACACGAAGTGTTTAACGAGGTTCTGGAGAACCTCCAATATCACTAAAAAGCAGTGCGAACTCCCGATGAAAGCCTTCTCAGATGGCGGTGGATGCTCCCCAAGGTCGCTGGACTCATCGCCTCATTCCCAAACTCAATGGTTAACATCATGGGCAGGTAAACTTCTACCTTACGCAGTTTATCAGCGGTCACGGCTGTTTTCGGAGCTATCTCCACCGCTTTGGGCATGAGGCAGACGCAACGTGCACCTTCTGCTGGAATGCAGAGGAGGATGCTGAACACGCCTTTTTTGTCTGCGGCAGGTTCAGAGACGACAGGCAGCGCTTAGAAAAAGCTCTAGGCACTAGGAGCGTGGATGCAGAGAGCATAGTCGGGCTTATGCTTGGAAAGACCGCTAACTGGAAGCTGGTTAGCCATTACGCAGCTTCCTTAATGATTGAGCTGCGAAGATTGGAGCACATTAGAAGGAGCATCGATGAAGTAAGGGCGCTGAGGGCTTTGCGACGCATTGCTTCACGGCCGTAGCGCAAAGTCCTAGTCAACTTCCTCTAGTTAGTAATAAGTAATGTATATAGCTGTAATAAATGAACTCAAAAAAAAAAAAAAAAAACACCTAAGCTATATGCGGTACTACGCGGTACCTAGAATGTACTAGAGAACAACCTTGGAGCCAAAAATTACTTCAACGATGATGTCAACATAAATGGAATTAGGAGTTTGGGGAAAAGGGACTGACACTAAATAACTTAAGTTCAGATCTCCCCCAACTAACAACCAAAGTAATTTTCTTATCCCCCCGACTCACCTGTTGATACTCGAGTATATTCTGTCGCTGTAGATGCGCCAACTTGGGATCCACACTGCTGCTGGTGGCAAACTGTGAATAGGTCTCCGCATTGTATGGTATCAGCACCATGGTCTGATGATAATTACGCAACGGGGGCGGTGATTCCGGTCGTCGGGTGGGACTGCGAGCAAAATGTGAACTGTAGCTGCTGTGCTTGCTCTGCTCAATGGCTGTGGCCGTGGCGGTGGCCGTGGTGACACTTTGGCAATTCTGGGCGGCGGCATACAACAGTGAGGCCTCATCGCCTACGGCTCCCTGCTGTTGCTGTTGCTGCTGTTGGATCATGGTCTGGCGGAACATGGTACCGGCGGGCAGGGTCTGATAGTAGGTCTGTTGTATGGCAGCGGCAGCGGCTGCATCCACGGGAAAACGTTGCTGTTCCCCGGTCTCACTGTAGAAGCTCCAGGTGCGTTGCTCGGTCTTTTGCTGGGCAATGGTGTTGGCCTGCAGGGCGGCGGCCATTTGCTGTTGCAGTTGAGCCTGCTGGAGGGCAGCGGCCGCTTGTTGCTGCTGTTGCTGCTGCTGCTGCTGTTGCTGTTGCTGCGGTACATTCTGGGGTGAGGGATTCTGTTTGGCTGTATTGGGCATGGCATAACCTTTGACTGCCTGCGGCACTGGCTGACTGTTAACCACTGTGGGTATGGAAGCGCTTAGCTGCTCTTGCATTTGGGCCAGGATTTCGTTGGTGGAACTAAACTTGGGCTTAATGCCACGCACCGAGGGTCGCTTATTGAAGCCATAATCATTCTGCTCGTCATCATCGCTGCTCAGCTGGGACTGTTCCCCGCCGCCGGTGTAGCGTTTCTTCAGCTGCTCCGTACGTTTGGCCTCGGCCTGTGCAAAGGCCGCCAGCTCATCCTGCTGGCCGGCTGCCTCCTGACCGGGTGTGCCCGCTATAACATCAGGAGCCACTTTACGTGTTTCTTCACCGGCCACTGCTCCTGCTCCCAGGGCCAAGCCAGCCAATCCCTGAGCCGCCATGGCAGCAGCAGCTGCCTGCTGAGCGGGATCACCCGCTGCCGCACCCAACAGTTGACCCATATTAAAGTCGGCCGCTGCTGCAGCGGCTGCATAGTGAGCGGCATGATTATGTCCATGCTGGTGGGCAGCAGCTGCTGCAGCCAGCGTATAATAGGAGGAGAGATCATCCTTATTGCCCGCCACACAGGCGGTGAGTGGAGCCAGCGTGGAGAGGAACTGACGCTTGGGTTCTGTCTGTCGTGGCGGAGTACGATGTATCTGGGTATGCACCACCGGCACCTGTATGCCCATGCCCAAATCCGGCGCAGCCGGACAGCGGCATTCCTGTCGAAAGTCGTACATCTCAGTCAGCAATTCTGCATCCTGCGCACTAACACCACCTACCTGTGGTATAATGACAATCGGATTCTCCTCCAGCTCCATGATCTTCTCCTGTTTCTTGTCACGATTGAAAATGTCGGCGATCTTCTTGTAGGCCGATGAGCCACTCGAGGAGCTGGACACTGAGCTGCTGGGCGAGAAACTCTTCTCGCCGTTCATAAACTTCTGAGCCTGAGTATTGGGATGTGGATTAGGATTCTCCTCGCCGGCGGGACTATCGCGCTGGGCCAGCTCATCGGAGCCACGTTCACTGGCATCGCCCTCATCGTCCAGGGCACGCGTTAGCGATAGCTCCTCCACGAGATCCTCATCAATGTCACAGGTCAACTGTTTGATGCGATCCTCCAGCGAGATATCCGACTTGACGGCCTTTTTCCTAGAAGAGTTATTTAAATATTAGAATGTTGACATAGCAAGGCTCCAAGGATCACCTACTTGATCAGTGAACGTCTCAATATGTTGCGTTCCATGCTGCGACGTAGTGTCTCCGAGTCTCCGCAGCTACCGGGCAAATGAGTGACCAAACAGCCAGCTCGCTTCGACTCATCGAAGGCACGCAAAGCCTCCGAGGTGAGCACTGGAGCCTGGTGAGCCGAAACGCTGGGAAACAGCTGGCGCACCGCCGAGTTCGGACGTAAAGCATTGTTGAACAGCGTTGAGTGCTTCTTGATGGGTATCAACTCGTTGATTTGATTCTCGCTGTCATCCAACTCGCCGGCCAGGGACTGTGCATCACTGTCCAGGCCCGCATTGGCCTGATCTTCGGTGACAAAGCGTACCGAGCGCTTGGTGTTGCCACTCTCATCCTCAGAAGTCGTATTATTCTGGTCATCGGATTGCTACACAAAAGTCAAAGCATTTAATGGTGTTTTCTTTTGGCTTTACCTTGGGTAACTCACCTGGGAAATGGAGTCCTGCTTCCAGAGTTTCCCACCCTTTAATATACCACTGATCTGTGTGGGTGATGTCTCTTTGGGCGGTATGGGTGGCGGCTTCTGCTCTGCCTCGGCCTCAATATTCGCTGCCACAGCAGCAGCTGCTGCTGCCACAGCACTTGCCTTGGCCGGCAAGGCGGGTGGCTGCATTTCAATGGCCGCTGGAACAGTTGGATCCTCGTGCGCTTCGCGTATGATGCGTCGCTCGGTCACTGTGGTCATAGTGGTAATAGTTTCAACAACAAATCGTTTATTCTTGGAAGAGCTACTGCTGGAGGCGACCTTGCTGCCGCCTGTATCCTTTCTAACCTTCCCTGCTATATATATATATACATATATACCCATACACAAACAAATCAGCAAGCGGCAAAAGAGAGGGATCCATCAGTTGTATATTTGTTTTTTTTTTTAAGCTAGCGACTGGATTCAAAGTGACCAAATGAAGGTTAATGGACTGATTGATATGTACCTACATATATGCATATGGTGGCTCAACTATACTGCTTATTAACAAAACTCTACATCAGCGTTGGGTAGGTAGTGGCCCATTATGCCCTCAACCGCCTTTCCGTTATTAAAAGAAAGAAACGATAAAAGAGACAGGGTGATATATATATTTCCAACGCCGGTCTAAGGTTTATCCATTTCCCATCGCCCTGTAAGCCCTATCATCCTCACCATTTGTTGATTCCCTGATTAGCTACCTTCCTTGAGATCGAGCGTTTATTCTTCGAGAATCTTGATACGATCTGTTTGTAAAGCAAGTGTCACCGGAAGTCCCGATCAACATCAACTAGTCAATAACATACCGGTTACAATGGGGAATAATGTGTGGCGCATACCTTGACTTCCAGAAGATCTTGATGGAATCTTCCGAACTGATTTCCACGCCTAGCTTGCCAGCCAAGCAATATCACTCAGCGGTATACACAATTAATTTGATTATGATTGGCGAACTTGGTTCGGTACCTACTTTTGGAACTATCAGAACATTATAATTTCCGATTCCATCATGTTCATACCCCGTCCTGCGCTCTCCGTAACAGTCCGCGTTTTATCCTTAGTCAATACAGTCTACTTCATTAACCCATCAAGCAAGAGTGCAGAACTTCTTTATATCCAACAAGCACGGCGTTCTTTTGGGTACTGTGCTCGTCCATGTGCCACAATGGTGCCATGTATTCAGCCCGAGCCTGATTAGATGCAGGCTCGAAGGGAACGTTTATATCCGAGCGGCTTTCCGAAATAATAAAGCTAAATAATCGAGCTTAGGTCTCCGGCTTAAAGCAAGCAACTGCAGCTCAGAATAATTCGATTTAGCTTCCCCCTATCGACCACGAGTGCAGGCTGAAACTGCAACTTACGAGTATGTGCTCTGCCATTGAGCACGATTCCTCCTTCTCCACTCCCATCCACTCCCATAAGTAGTAAGAACAAAGACCAATATAATCTCTAAGATTGGTAACGATTTTTTTGCACACGAATTGTTCGTGCTGGCTCTAGAGCTGGTTCCAGGCTCTCTTGAAATTTTGTTCTCTCTTGTACGCATACAGCGACAGCCAACGACAGTATGTGTGCACACGTATTCTCAAGCATTCCCTCTAGTACTGCCGACCAACGCTGTGTCAACGTTCTGTACGTGACACTACCCCACATACGATTTCAAGGCGTGTCCGCTCAATACGTTAACGACTCTCCAGGCAGGCTAGGTCGACGCAATGCCATGCGAGAACCGTCTTGAGCGACGCTCGATGGACAAAATGCCATGCAGGAACCGACATGAGAGACGCTCGATAGACGAAATGCCATGCAGAAAAGCGACATAAGCCTCAATCGTAGTCGTCACGACGCATCACCGTACAAAGAGGAACGCTGGGTTGACGCAAATACTGTGACTGACCCCAGCCGTACTAGAGGGTTGTTAATCTGCCTGCATGTATTCGTTTTCTATACGTATGCACCTTCTTGTTCGTGGTGTTTACTCACACAAGCGAGCGCATTCTATTTTTAGATTTTTACGCTCTCAACTTTGTGCGAGCGGAGAGAGCGCGATTTTCGTCGCCACCAAAAAAATTGCTGCATACTGCAAAACCATTGTATGGCCATTCGGCATCTTAGAGATTATATTGGTCTTTGGTAAAAAGGACGAAAATGACTAATTCGTTATGTGACAAGCTTGCCAGAGAAACATTGCCAGATGCAAGAAATGCAATACCAACGATCTAGCCAATAAGCGCAGGTGAAGTGAAGACACCGCTCAAGAAGTGAAGACACAAGGCACAGAGAAACGTTTACTGGAAGGGCTTATTAACAAGTATTGCACTAACCGCTTGGAGCATCAACACTCGAGAAGCTCAAGCAGAAGTGATGATCATTGTCGAGTCAGTCACAGTGAACTCTACACGCTCCTTCACGTGTGTAATAGTCTGAAGACCGACCTTTCCGCTCAAGAATAGGCTCATCCGGAACCTCCACTCGAGAAAAAGGGTGGGCACCGTGGAACACCCGGTATGAGCGAAGTTCTTTACGAGGGACGACTTGAAATTACAAAACTTTCAAAAGAATTTACAGCTTTGCCTTCAATTTGTGACTTCTTCTACTTATTTGGCCCGATATTTCTATCACAACCGTTTGACGGTCTCGGCCGCTGCTATTAATGCCCGCCACTCGCCTCTGTCTTGTGCGAGCTGGCACCAGTTGTTCAGTTCAAGCGCCTTTATGTCTTTCAGCACCTGTTTTTCCCAACTAAGTTCTGTTTACTTTTTTTACTGGAGCTTCTTCATCCATACGAGTAACATGTCCAAGCCAGCGCAGCCGCTGTTGTTTTATGCGCTTGACTAGGTCAGTGTACCCATAGAGCTCATACAGTTCGTGATTCATTCGGATGCGAAATTCGCCGCCAACGTTTAAAGGTCCATAAATCCTCCGAAGGACTTTTCTCTCGAACACGCCAATTGCCGCCTCATCCGTTGATGACATTGTACATTGTGACTTAGGGACCAAATCTAGTCCAAAAACCAGTTTTTAGTCACAATGCTTTTGTGGAAGTGGAATTCAGAACTTGCTTAATAAAGTAATTTGTTTTAATCGATATAACAATAAGTAATCAAAAATCCATGTTTCCATTTGAACCAAAGAAATGGTTGCTGGATTTTTCAATTTGACTATTTAATGACATTTTTTTTTAAATTCAACATTGATTTTTAAACAACTATTTACTCATAGTATCAAAATATTTCTTAACCTTAAGGTTACATACACTTGTAATTTTAAAAAATCGTTTTTTTTTGTATTTTCTGAATATACATATTTTGAGCATACACTCAAAATTTTATGTCAATCAGACGAATATTTTCGAAGTTATAGACACATTTATGAAGGCGGTTAGAAGGGCGCGTCTCACAGTCGGGGACCTTTAAACGCGTTTTTCTCAAAACTATGTTTTCAAAATCGGTAATCAGATTTCCCGAAAACTGAACCGATCAGTCTCAAATTTTAACACCACGTTTTTAACTAGATTTTTAAATTAATCGAAGATTTTTTTCTCCGATAAATATTTTCCATTTATAAACAATTTAAGGCTTAAATTTTCGTTAAAAATCGAGTCTTTTATTTTGAGAAGTCGCCATTTTGTCAAAAATTTTTTTCGCTAATTCCTTCGATTAAATACTAGTAGAGTCGAACATTCCGATGATTATTTTTACAAATAAAAAATATGTTAATATATTATAAGGTTATTATAATATGTACACCAATTTTCAAATTAATAAATTGAATAGTCTGCGCGAAAAAATTTTGAAAATTTCCGTTTTTTAAAGCCTTCTAACTGTATGTAAGCCCTTAAAATATGGGTTCCCAAATAGTTCTAAGATTTTTTTGAGCGCAGATATTACAAAATTAAGTAATGTCTTGGTGGCAAAGTCGTCGCAATCGGAACTTCTCCCGATCCTACGATCTTGAAGGGACGCCTGCTCATTTTCTTTGTGTTCTGACCGACACTATTTTTCCGAAATTCGTCCCTTCAAAAACTCGGGCACATTAACTTTGCTGTTTTGGTCACTGTTTAGTCACTGTTAAGTCACTGTTTAGGTCATTGTTTAGGTCACTGTTTTGGTTACTGTTTAGTCATAGCTTAGTCACTGCTTTGGTCACTGTTTGGTCAATGTTTTAGTTGTTTTTGCTGACTGCTTCGGTCACAGTTTAGGACACTGTTTTTCGTTCACTTATTTAGTCACTGTTTCGGTCACGGTTTCGGTCACTGTTTCGGTCACTGTTTCGGTCACTGTTTTGGTCACTGTTTGGTCACTGTTTTGGTCACTGTTTTGGTCACAGTTTTGGTCACTGTTGTGGTCGTTGTTTTGGTCACTGCTTTGGTCACTGTTTCGGCCACTGTTTCGGTCACTGTTTCCGTCACAGTTTCGGTCAGTGTTTCGGTCAGTGTTTTAGTCATTGTTTTGGTCACTGCTGTAGTCACTGTTTTCGTAACTATTTTAGTTACTGTTTTGGCACTGTTTCGGTCACTGTTTTGGTCACTGCTATGGTGGGTTTCTGGACTTACCCCCCAGTCGACCGTCCGTAAAAGAGCTTCGATCTGAAAACAACTTTCTTAATATTGCACTATTGTGTACAAAACTGGGCGGAATGTTTGTGTTCCGCTTCTAACTCCTAACATATTAAGTTAATTTCAGTTGTTAATTTTAGCCTAAGCGATAACGATATATGAATTGTAACTATCGATAATCGATACTGATACTGATTAGCTATTAGATACTCAATCATATTAGGATAAGCATGTATGTATGTCTCTACCAAATGTATATATGCAAGTAGGTATGTATTTATATATACAACTGATTAAGAGGTGGCTTAATGTTCGTGAGAGAACTTACAATCTAAATGCAATGCTCGATGCTCCTTGGAAACAAAGTACAAGTCAGTGGATATGACTTATGAAATGTGTGCAAAATGTTGCATTTTGTTTGTGCATGATACTCGGGGCCAATACATAACGAAGAATTCTTTGAAACGGAATTGGTTGATGGTTAATTTACCTGCTGTGGGTGATGGTTTATATTGTGATTGTAGCACATATTTGGGTCTTTCCTCGCCGGCAATGATCTCCTTCTGGGTAATGCGACGCTCTGGTGAGCTGGTGTGCAATGGAAGTATGGCCACGGCTGGTACACCGAGCGGTGTAAGCTCCTCTTGACATTGCGGGGAGCTGCATTCTGTGTAAAAAGAGAAAGAGAGTGAGATACTTATATAAAATTGTAATTAAATCTGTCTTTTTTCTTACGATCTGTGTTAGGTAAATATCTAAAAAGGGTTCAAAAATAACCTTAGATAAGATAAATAACTTTTAAGTTATTATCAGATAGTTTTTTCCACTAGAACTAGTTTTCGACCGATAGTCATCCAATTTTGAATAATCTTTGTAGAATTAAGTAAAAATATATACATACAACAAATAAATGTAAACATTGAAGACGTATTCATTAAAAGCAAACAAGGTTTCCTTAAGCTCCATTTACACGACCTGATCGCTCAGCTGAGTTTTCGTCACCTGAGCAACTCAAGTGAGCAACTCAGTACAGCGTTTACACATGCCTGAGTAGCTCAGTTGAGTCAGTTACAGAACAATTGGTTCATGAAAATTATCTTGTTCATTTGTGAATTGGCCGCGCAGATTGCCTATTTGTGTTTTTATATCCACAAGTGATTTGCTCTTAAGTTGTGCAGCAAACTTTTCCAAAATGGCAATCCGTACGATTTGCTGCACCTACAAGGTGGGATAGGCGGAGTCATACAGCGCAGGCTCAGCCTCGTACAAGTCAATAAGGCGCGTTACATCAATTTTAATGTCTTATTTCAATAAGCCGTTATTTGGCATAAATAAAAACCAAACCGATAGCCAAAAATCGATAACAATTGTATATCGTAAGCCAATTGTATATCGTAGGCAACCCGTTGACGCTCAGCTGAGTGGTCAGGTCAATTAGAACTGGTTCTATTTCGCTTGATCACTCACCTGAGTAAATCAGGTGCCTACTCAGACGCCTGTTTACACAAACTGACAGCCACTCAGGCTAAAACTCAGCTGAGCGATCAGGTCGTGTAAATGGAGCTTTGGTAAAACTTCCTACAACAGCTATACCATATAATTGTCCGATTTTTATCAAAATTTGTGGAGTTATGAAAAAGCATAGAACACTAATAAATACGAAGTTGAGAGACAATTCCATTGAAAGCAAAAAAGTTTTTCCCAATAAAACTAGTTTTCAACCGATCGTTCCTATGACAGCTATACTATATAGTTGTCCGATTTTGTTCAAACTTGGTGGGGCTATGAGATACCATAGAAAACCAATGAATACTACGTTTGAAAACGATTCCATTGAAAACAAAAAAGTTTTTCTCACTAAAACTAGTTTTCCGACATATCGTTCCTATGACAGCTATACCATAAAGCTATCCGATTTTTATCAAACTTATTGAAGCTATGAGAAATCATAGAAAACTTATAAATACGAAGTTGGGAAACGAATTCATTGAACACAAGAAAGTTTTCCCCAGTAAAACTGGATTTCCGAACGATCGTTCCTATGACAGGTATGACGACCGCATAAAGCTGTCAGATTCTGATCAAACTTGGTGTTGCTATGAGAAACCATAGAAAAGTAATAAACACAAAGTTTCAAAACGATTCCATTGAAAACAAAAAGCTTATCCTACTAAAACTAGTTTTTCTACCGATCGTTCCTATGACAACTACACCATAAAGTTGTGCGATTTTGATCAAAATTGGTGGAGTTATGAAGAAGCATAGAAAACTAATAAAAACGAAGTTTAGAGGAGTTTCCATTGAAACAAAACTTCACAGTTCGTTCCGCAACTGAGTTTGATCAAACTTAAGGGAATTATGAAAAATCAAAGAAAATAACTTTGTATGAAGTTTGGAGACGAGTCCAGTGAACCCAAAAAAATTGTTTTCACTAAAACTATTTTGTGCCTTCACATAGACGCTCAAAGGGGAAGGTAGACTCTGATAGTCGTTTATGAGTTTGAGCGGGGCGGTACGCCTGTTGCGCATAACTCAAAAGCGGAAGCGCGCTTGAAGGATCAACAGAATAGGGTGGGGCTGTTGTTTTGTTTGCGCTTCGTTAGGCCCAACAAATTAATAAAGAGCGATCCATCCATTTCGTTTCATTTCGTTCCGTTCAGCTTGTTGCTTGACAATCAATAAACCATGACCAGCAGCAAACCATTAATGCAAATGTAGGCGCTGTCATTTGATAAGTCCCTTTTAGGACAACAAACTCAGTTTGGAACAAAAAATTAAGTTTTGCCATAAATCAATCAATCGACTCTCCATGCGGGTGGGCATCAAAAGTTCAAAAACCAATAAAGAAATGGATAGGGACGGCGATGGTCTACTCAGAATCCCTGCTGACTTTAATTAACTGGAAAATTACACGACGACATTTTCACAAATATATTTCTGCTACAAAAAAATGTTTCATAATTAGATTTATACAAAGGCAAGACGGAAAAGCATTTGAATAAAAATTTCCGGGGGATGAAGACACTAAGAAAAAAAAATGCAAGTAAATATGTTTTATTAGTATTTTCAGTAACTGTTGATAGTACAAGAACCTGCTGCAGTTCTAGTTCTTGATCTCCCGGTGAATCATTAAATTATAAGGTTCGGTTCGAAGTCTCTTTCAAAAGACAGTAGAAACCTGTACCGAAGCGGTTCACCTGGCATTTTTACACCAAACAACATCAACTTCAAGCATTTTTTCTCAGTGCACTAATTGCAAATGTGTTAGTTTCGTTTACCTGCTTCCTGTAGCTGTTTGGCCGCGCATTCAGCGCACTCGGCACACTCAGTGCAAACACCCTGAAGGTCCTCATCTGCTTGTTGTTGCTGCTGTATGCCATGGTGTTGCTGCTGCTGTTGGTGCTGTTGTTGCTGCTGCTGGTGTTGCTGCTGTTGTTGCTGCTGTTGTTGTTGCTGTTGCTGCTGTTGTTGTTGCTGTTGTTGCTGCTGTTGCTGAGCACTGCCCACGGGTGGTGGAGGCGGCGGTATTTGACTGTTGCTGTTACGTGCTGCTAGCATGGCCGCACGTTGCTGTTGCAAACGTTGAATCACCTGCAACTGTTGCAGATGTTGTGCCCCAAAGATGTGTCCGCTAAGTGCACCGCCCAATGTGTTCTTAAGGCTGCTATCCTTGTAACCATCTGGCGGGCTGAGAGCAGCATCATCCACAAATTCAATTGGCGGTTGGTATTTGGGGCTCTGTGGTTGATGAAGACAAGTAGAGAGAGTGAGGTAAGTAAAGTACGTTAAGATGTTAGGCCTCCAATTAAGCTAATTGAGTTTTATAGGCAGACGGTGACCTAACCAGGCCTACATACATATATGATGATGAACTGGCTGGCATGTTTTAGTATTAAGAAGGATTGGCGGTTGGCCAATAACCTTTAACTTTTGGCAAAAACTTAGCTAACATATTTTAAACAAGATATTAAAATTGAGATAGTTTTTACTAGAACACCGACCATAAACAGCTTAGAAAACATAGCTCAATTTTTGCATATAAAAGGGAGCATTATCACTTCCGACCTGGAGAAGGAATTATCTTTTTCGAACCCTAAATTTCGGCTCGGTTCAACCAAAACTAGACATATAAAAATCTGAACAATTTCTTAGATATAGTGCTTAAGATTCTTTAAATCGCCAGGCTAATACCTTTACAATGTTATTTCATTAAAAAACAAGAAAGAAAGTCGGTCAAGCCCGACTATATGTAACATACTCTGTACCTGCCCATCGCCGCTGCGACCAGTGCTGCCCATAATTGTTTGTTTTCCTTATAACTCGACAACCGCACATCCGATCTTTACCATTCCTTTGGCGGATCGATAAAAAATCTTGATTTCAAAATATGTCCAGAAGGTTCGAACCTTCTATCTATAAAACTGACGGAGATATGACGTTTTTACTAAATTGCGGAGGCGGAAGGGGGCGTGTCAAAAATTGAATATAAACTTGATCTGCCTGCAAGTATAAGAAACATGCGTCCCATACATGTTAAACCTTTATCTCTTACCATCTCTGAGATCTCTGCGTTCATACGGACAGACAGACTGACGGACTGACGGACATGGCTATATCGGCTCGGCTGTTGATGCAGAATATATATACTTTATAGGGTCGGAGATACTTCCTTCTGGCTGTTACATACTTTTGCACAAACTTATTATACTCTGTGTACCTCTGGTACAGAGTATAAAAATAGACTCGGTATCCATAATAGCCAATGTCTTAATATTCTCGATTCCAAATATATTTATACAATATATGATTCCCAAAACCAAAAAGCTAGGGGACACATTGGTAATAGTTGTCGTAAATGTGATTTTCACGCTTACTAAAGTAAAACTATCTGTGTCTTCGAATCTTCTAAATGATCATCGACTTAAGTATAAGCTAACCTTATCCAAATATTTTATTGTGGCATTCTATATAAATTGTGAAAAACTCAAAAACCTTAAACCTTAAATATTTGAGCACTAACCATTGGTAAATTTTGTTTACAACCCACAAACTGGAGCTCTGGGAAAAATTTTGTAGGCTTGTAGCCCTGGTTAAAACAGGACAAACATTTAAGGACGCGAAGTGAAATATAATTTCTTCTACAGAATCGTAAATTTTTGACCCATTTTGCCAGTCGCTTTGCATTTATACTAAATTTAGTCGGCTTAGGATTTTTTTTTTGCGATTTAAGGATTTGTCAGTCACAGTAAAATGGTTTCATCCAATCACTGTTACGCAGGTAATTGTTGTCTTAGAAAGAAGTTTCTTAAGTATTTATCGATATAATTACCATTTTCAAGTTAAGTACAATCAAAAATGCATTTTCACCTTTTTCCCCGTTTGTCTTGTTTCCGGTGAGACGTACGCACAATTGTCTCATAATATCAATAAAAGAGCATAAAATTTGCAACACATATTCACATATAACATTTAGCTGTGTGACAGAGCGTAACAAAACTATGGCTTCTCATACTTTGAATCGTTTCGTTCTTAGCCTGTAACACAGTTCGACAAAATTAAACTGTTTTGAAAAACCCGTGATGTGACCCTTCAATTCTGATAGAAGGGACTTCCGTGGGCAAATCCTCACTCCCAGTTTTTTAACTGAACCATAGGTTTGCGTTCTATGGGTGCTTTTGTACTAGCAATTCGCTGCGACAACAACGTGAACTCAATTGTTACAAAATTCAGGAAATACGGACAGGGTATTGTTTAAGGTACCTATATAAGGGGACAAACCTAAATTCAATTTTTCCCCATTTTTTATACCCTTGCAAATATAAATTTAAACCGGATGTTTGTAAGCATAGAAGGAAGCATCTCCGACCACATAAAGTATATATATTCTTGATCAGCACGACGAGCTGAGTTGATTTAGCCCTGTCCTCTGTCCGTCTGTTTCTATGCTATCTCCTCCGTCAGTTTTAAAGCTATCCTCACCAAACTTTGCACAAAGTCTTTTGGTACAAATACGCTGCACATTTGTCGGAACCGGCCGGATCGGATGACTATAGCATATAGCTGCCATAGGAACGATCGGTTGAAAAACTAGTCTTAAAGAAAAACTTTTTTGTTTTTAATGGAAACGCCTCCAAAGTACGTATTTCTTAGTTTACTATCCCTTCCCATGATTTCACTAAGCTTGGTCGAAATCGGATGACTATAGCATATAGCTCCCATAGGAACGATCGGTCAAAAAACTAGTTCTAGTGAGAAAAACTTTTTTGTTTTTAATGAAAACGTCCTTATCATTGGCTTGGACACTTAATTTTATATACTCTTTATGGCTTACTTCTACACAATTCTTCAAAGTTTGGTCGAAATCGGATGACTATAGCATATAGCTCCCATAGGAACGATCGGTCGAAAAACTAGTTTTAGTGAAGAAAACTTTTTTGTTTTTAATGAAAACGTCCTTTTTATTGGCATACACTTATTTTATATACTTTGGACACATTTCTACAAAGTTTTATCAAAATCGGATGACTATAGCATATAGCTGCAGTATGAATGATCGGTCGAAAAAGAAGATCTAGTGAGAAAAACTTTTTGTTTTAAATGGGATTGCCTCCAAATTTCGTAATTAACAGTGTATTATGCTTTTCCATGATTTCACCAAGTTTAATCGAAATCAGACATCTTTATAGTATAGATCCCATAGAAAAGTAATGTAAAAAAGTAGTCTTAGAAAGCTTTTTGTTTTCAATGGAAGCTGCGTATACAAAACCGCGAGCCGAAGTTAACTTTCCCCTATTTTTCTTGTTTCCAATTGTACGATAAACGCGAATTTTTGATAGTGACTCTGTCCGTATTTCTTCAGTGTTGTAGATAGAACGCGATCCTATGGTTCAGTTAAAAAACTGCGTATGAGGTGATGCTCACAGAAGTACCTTCAATCAGAATTTATGGGTCACATTCCGGGTTTTTCAAAAAAGTTTAATTTTGGCAAAGAACGGGACGATTTAATGTTTGTGAAGCTATAGTTTTGTTAAGCTTAATCGCACGGCAAAATGTTATATTCGAAAGTTGTTGCAAATTTTATGTTTTTTATACCCTTGCAGAGGGTATTATAAAATTGTGCGGTTGTTTGTAACGCATTGAAGGAAGCATCTCCGACCACATAAAGTATATATATTCTTGATCAGCATGACGAGCTGAGTTGATTTAGCCCTGTCCGTCTGTCCGTCCGTCTGTCCGTCTGTTTCTATGCTATCTCCTCCGTCAGTTTTAAAGCTATCCTCACCAAACTTTGCACAAAATCTTTTGGTACAAATACGCTGCACATTTTTCGGAACCGGCCGGATCGGATGACTATAGCATATAGCTGCCATAGGAACGATCGGTCAAAAAACTAGTTTTAGTACGAAAAACTTTTTTGTTTTTAATGGAAACGCCTCCAAAGTCCGTATTTCTTAGTTTACTATCCTTTCCCATGATTTCACTAAGTTTGGTCGAAATCGGATGACTATAGCGTATGCTTAGAAGTCGGTCGAAAAACTAGTTCTAGTGAGAAAAACTTTTTTGTTTTTAATGAAAACGTCCTTATCATTGGCAGACACTTATTTTATATATTTTTACACAATTCTGCAAAGTTTGGTCGAAATCGGATGGCTATAACATATAGCTCCAATAGGAACGATCGGTCGAAAAACTAGTTTTAATGAGAAAAACTTTTTTGTTTTGAATGAAAACGTCCTTTTTATGGGCATATTCTTATTTTATATACATTTACATCTTTCTACAAAGTTTTATCAACATCGGATAACTATAGCATATAGCTGAAGTATGAATGATCGGTCGAAGAAGAAGTTCTAGTGAGAAAAACTTTTTAGTTTAAAATGGGATCGCCTCCAAATTTCGTAATTAACAGTGTATTATGCTTTTCCAAGATTTCACCAAGTTTGGTCGAAATCAGACATCTATATAGTACAGATCCCATAGAAAAGTAAGGTCCAAAAAGTAGTCTTAGTTAGAAAAACTTTTTTGTTTTCAATGGAAGCTGCAAGGGTATACATTTTGACTTCATTCAAGTGAACCTATGTCTGTCCAAGCAATTGATATACTAAATTTGCAAAAAAAAGACTGCCAGAAAGGCTTTCCACATTCGAATGCAGGACAGTGTCAAGGATAGCAACTCTCATAGATTCGTGATTTAAAAAGGATGCCTTTAATGTTCCGATCTATTTATGTATTCCGGCTACATCCACCGCGTCTGAAAGTACATTCAGTAAAGCTGGATAGACCTTATCGGTTAACGATGTGCTTTATAGCCGAAGATTGTGGAGCGTTTAATGTTCCCAAATTAAAAATTTGAATAATCTTTAAAATACTTAATAAAAATAAGAAATGATTGATCTAAAGCTTTTGAAGGGAAATTAGGGCTATAATTTGCTTGATATATTAAAATTAAATATTATTACAAGATATTCGTTATTACAAAGATATGTATAATACGTTTATAATTTAATCTTGGCAGACTCATAAAATTTGACAAAACATCGATGTTTCATCGATGTTTTACTTCCAAGCCATCGAAAACATCGATATTGCAAGACATCGATGTTTCTCCAGCTCTAGCGTGGGCACCCCTGCCCTACATAAGTAAATTAAATATATTCCTTTAAAAATTCACCCACATCAAAGAAAATAAAACGACGCAAGCTAGCTCTGACCTGCATTTATCGACGGCTGGCCTGTGACTCGGCTTGAGTCTGTGTGAATAGTGAAATGTGCACGGCCCCTGCGGGCGCGACTAAAGTAGACTTACAGATATTTTTAAATTCACAGAACTGAAACATATAGAGTCAGATATCGGCCCAAAGTCATTTTCAGCCGGCACTCTCATGCTTGCTAAAAATTCAGTACAGTTAAGCTCACTAGTCGGCTGCTACATCAAGGTGTTTTGGTCTTCAAGATCAAAGCAAAAGCAACACACTTGTTTTTAAAAGCAAATCTAAGAAAATTTGCCTGTAAATGGAATGCACAAAGCAATAAGCATAAGATTTCTCACAGTTGGGCAATTGCATAATCCTACGTAAATGATAAAAACACCGCTTTATTTCTGCACTGCAGAGATTCGATTCCTTTTTCTATATTTTGTTTTGTTTTTTTGTGAAATTTGTTTTGCAGGAAAATAGAGTTTATCTGTCCCTTTCACATTGATATAAAGTACATACAAAGGCCACATACATCTAAAGCAATCAAGTTACCAACTCTTTTCTAAGTGCACTTCAAGGAGCAGCTCCTGCACCCGCATCCACGCACGCAGCAGCAGATAGAAATTCAGTTGGCAGCCACAATTCTGGGTTTTGCATTAAAATAGTGGCACACACACACACACACACACACACCCTCAACACTCACAAAATAGTCACGTTTCGGGGGTGGTGTCTTGCCAAGGGGGTCGGACATATTATGCAACGCGTTTTCTAAACTTGTTACATACACTAAATGCATATTAAACTCTTCAGAGACACCCACACTGGGGCCACATACTTGAGCAGCGCCAAGTCAAGTGCATTGGGCCGACGACCCACCCACCAAGATGAGGAAAATGGCATGGAAGACAAAAAAGCGGCGCACTCAAGTGACGTGCTTATGTGGCATCAAATTGAAATTTAAACGCAGCTTGAGGAACATTCAGGATCGATACGAGGAGTACATCGAATGCGTACATCATGATAACGCGCACACTTCAAGGCACAAATTTCGTATGATAACAACAATAATCGAAAGACAATGTTGCCGCTGCAGTTTCATGTTGCAAAGTTTCCTAAGTGATTTATACACACAGAAAGAGAGGCGAATTGCGGCTTGACTTTTACTTGACTTGCCACTTTGGGCCAACTGAGAGCCTGTGAAACTTGGCTAGATAAACGGGAATCAGGACACATCTATATATGTAGCTAGACAAGTGTCTGTGTGCATGTGTGAGTGTGATTGTGAGCTGTGCTTTTGTTTTGTTTCGATGGCACATTGATAACAAAAGCCTGATGACGGCGACGATGATGATGATGATGATGATGGTCGTGCGTTTTCTTCCCTTATATTTAGCAATTAACTAGACATGCAACAACACTGTCACGTTAAGTCCACACATGACATATTTTGCGTCGTTTTGAAGCAGGTGATGAAACTTCAAGTATGAGAAGAGTAGAACAAGAGAATCCACATAAGACTCTGTGGACTAAAATCATATTTGAGACAATCAAAATAGTTGGTTTTGTTACCCTGTATAGTCTGCAAATAAAAATGTCAGAGGCTTTTAACCAACGAGTTTTAAAGCTCGGTCGCTTTCGAGCAAAAATAAACAGAGCAGAAGATTCAAGATTTAGGAAACCTCCTTGCAAGTTTTTACTACATTTATACAAATATTTTCTCTGCTGCCGGTGGCAACTTCTCTGCCCACATTGCCGATTCTTGATTGACGGCGATTGTTATGAATATTTATTAAATTGTACAGAGTCACACCTAACAACTCACTTCATAAACACCTACAGCACTTGAAAAACGTAGTTTATGATTTTGTTTGTTGTATATCCAGCAACTTGAACGAAATCCACACTTTGTATAGATAGTGGCGTATCGATAGCGGCGTTTCGAAAGCGTGTGTGGATCGAGAATTAGCTAATAGACAGCTCAGGAATATGATGCTTACAATTATTTTGGATGTGCTGAGCGCATAGATGGAAGCAATTGGGGGTGGAGAACAAAGCAAACAGGATTTAATTTATTTAAATTAATAATAGCGGTTTCAGTTTTGTAATATTTCCATTCTCCATTATTGCTACACGAGCAGCAGATTCATTTTGCTAAGGTACAGACCCGGCTGCTGAGCTCTTGATCCAATCTTTTACTCAAATATAACTGAACTTATTTAATTGGCTATCAACAGTGGATTCTAACTTCTTTGGTGCCCCACACGCTCTATTCGGTCCACTGCAGTGTCTTGCACAGCCATCGGCCCAATAATTTAGACCGAACATTGTGAGACCAATGTGGCTGATGTCGACTCTTCCTTTGTCCGTTTGTCTATCTATCTTGGAGATAGTATATCCTTCCTCAGCTATAAATGTAACCAGGCACGTCTTTATGTGCTGGTTTGAGAAGCTTTCCATGGCTAATTACTACAAAGCTGGCGCCAACAGCAGAGAGGGGTGACCGGGTGGAAAGTTTATTCAAAGAAAAAACTTGTTCATTAGATGTTCCGAGGTGGGATCGAACCCACGACCTCTTGCACAGCGGTCGCGCACACTAGCCGCTGAGCCACCCGGTCATCCAATGATTTAAGATGATTAGATCAAACTATTTTACTTGGGTTCCACATTCTCAAAATTAATAATAAATTCCTGGCAGGAATTTTCCGCAGTGCTGGATACAGGATTTTAGTAAGAAAATGTAATCGCAGTACAAAATACGTGCAAGATCAAGTTCAAAGAAGTTGGAAAGCTTTTGAGGTACTTTATATAAAGAAGGGTCATTCTATCTTCCGCAGAACACGCCCATATCTTACTATCTTACTAATATTATAAATGTTAAAGTTTATATGATTGTATGTATGTTCCTTTTCAAACAGATAAATGATAACCTGAAATATCTAAAATATCTTAAATAGTCAAAGTGTCTGTTAGTCGACATATGAATAGCAGCTTGGTTGCAAAGATATTGTACATTGAACATCCTTCAACACCATTTCATATACCTTTTTACCCTACAAATGGAGCAACATAACAAAGAAGGAATTTTGCGTTCCTACAATTCTCAAGTTCTTATTCTTATTCGCCAGGTCGTTGTATAAATAGGGATTTGCAAATGGTTTGATGGTGTGACAGCATTTGAAGCGTAATGGCGAGGCTTAGCCGGGAGGCATCCGAAACAGTACTGTCTATTCTGTTCATATTTAATCTTTGTTCATTTCTGCTGATTATTGAATTATAATCAAGCCTTGATCTTAAGCCAGCTAACAGCTACTTTGACTAAAACCAAAAAAAGGTCGCTAAACCCATATTCATTTATCTGAAATATCTATAATTTAACAATCTTTTAGTGGTAAAATTACGCGAAATCAGGGACGCAAACTGATTGGAAATAAGGACTGGTTCGGTTCAGTGGTTCAAATAGTTTTTGAACCACCGGTTCGGTTAATTACATGGGTTTTGAAGCCAACTGAACCGCGGTTTCGGTTTGGTTCAGTGGTTCAGTCTTTATTTATTATAAATCTAATGAAGGCCAGTTTCTGATTTTGCAAATAACCCCGATCTTCCCTAAAATCTGCGAGGAAAGGAATTCGCAACGAATTTTATGTTTTTGGATGCCAAAAATCTGCAAAATCTCAACCCTTAAAGCCCATCCTTAAGTTTAACGGCCAGATATTTTCATATTTATATCTAAAAGTATGACAAAAACTTATTTCTAGGATCGCCCTAATTCCCGCCGAACATAAGCCCGTAAGGATAACGTCCCGAATTTTGCTTGAATCTGTTCGAAAATCTATTTCTTACTAGACTTTCGATGGTAATGCAGTCCAAAAGTTTCCAAAAACGCATTTCTGTTCAAGGATCGTTTTTAATTTTGCCGAGTCTCAAGCCCTAAGCCATAGCCACATAAGAATGTATTAAGTCCCAGTTTGTTAGAAACTCCATTATTTTCTTGGATCGCTCTTAATTTTCCCCTAAATCAACTCTTAAAGCCTTTTGTTGAGTGTATCGTCCCAATTTACCCTGAAATCTGCTCGGAAAGACATTTTTTAGACTTTTGAAGTTGCAGCAAGTCCAAAACTTCTTTTTGTTCTAAGATTTCTCTCTATTCCACCAAACATTAACCCTTTAAGCTCATTCTGAAGTCTAACATTCCAAAATATCCATAATTCTGTTCAGAAAGTAATTGTTTAGGACTTTTAAAGCTGCAGAAGTTTGAAAAACTATAAACCTGGGTGCCACTTACTATTTGATGAAAAATAAAGTTGGATACAAAGTACTAGTTCTGGTTTTAAGAAGTATTACACCCCGGGTTTTTGTTTGAATCAACTCTATTTGGTCTAGCTAGTCCTTTAAATTTTTAAAATTTTCTCAGAGAAAGCAATCTTATACAGAAAACCTTTTGAAAATATTAAAGCTCACCTTTAGTGTCTTTTCCCAGAGCTTTTTCTTCAATATTCGAAATATTATAATTTTAAAGTGATATGTGACTTTTCGACCATTTCGATACTGAATTCTTAGCGAATTAAAAAATTTAAATAGTTGGATGTGCTTGCTTCGTCCATAATAGCTGTACTCCTGGCAAAATTTGGATTAAGGTGGAGAAGCTCGACAAATAAATCAATTAGCAACTTCCAAAAAAGTAATGTTAGCTTATGACAGGCATATTCAGAGGTCGGTGGACAATTGCATGTTTCAAAATGGTTGGGTGCTACATAAATCGGCATCAATAAGGACTTATCGTAGCAATTGAACTGAATCGAACCGAACCGTTTTCTTTCGTGTTTTTCGGTTCGTTTCAGCATTTAGCATACTGTGCCGCGCTAAGTGCGACATAGCGTAA